>JAOTOM010002169.1:0-92749 GCA_034440615.1 Ashinkailepas kermadecensis
TTCGCGCCGCCGGAGTCAGCCACCTGGAGTGGTTTTAGTGGACCGATCTTCATTTTCGCAGTTCTATCTGAGACACTACGCGCCAGACTACAGAATAGCCTGATCTGAACTTAGGTCACTGAGAATCTCCTGCGTCATTTCAAACATTTCCGCCATCGATTGGCTCAAAATCGACCACTGTCCAGGTTTCTACTGCGCCTGCAGCTGGCCAGCCAATCAGCCCACTAAACGACTTAGGTCCTGTTGTGAAACCATCTAACTGGCTAAATACTGCACGAAGATTAAGTTCATTTGCATGAAGTTGGCACACAAACCAGTGGACGGGGCGTTTTGTCCGAGCTCAAACAAACGGATAACAACACCTTTTTGGCCAGTATTAACTCTCGTGCCGTCACAGCCAAGTTTAGAAACATCCGCACCAAACTCATATGCCACGGCGTTCAGGTCCTGAAAAAATGTCCTCCGCTTTCCCAGTCTGTGAGGTAAAATGTCCCTAAATATGCACTGTCTGGCTCGGATACAACCACAATGTGCTCTTCCGTCTTCTTTGAACTGGCTGTCATAAGCGTGTCGTCTTTTCTACCGTCGAAGTAGAGACCAGATACACGACCTGCATGATCCTCATGGCTCTGGGCCTCTCTTCTAATCCGATCCCTTGCTCGCCATACTTTTTGCTATCCACTATGCAGTCCATATCGTCAGAAGTGATCCGACCAATGTCCACTTGAAACCGTTTATGATCACCTTTTACGCACGATTAGACACTCCGTACCGATCTGCTGCTAGGGTCGTATTTAGCAGTTCGTCTGTTTTACTGTTCACCATATACTCTGACTCATTGACTACAGATGTGAGCAATGATGAATCTGTGGCGGAATCTTGGTCTGAATTATAATCTATTGGGCCATTCCAGAAGGTCCCGGTTGTGGTGATGTGACTCTCGGCGGTCAGACGCCTCCTTTCGTCCATGGCGCGTCGACGAGTGGTTTCCACGGATATCTGCGGCGCCGATTTGCATTTGGCGAGGTCCTCTCTGGTCTTGGACAAAGGGAAACTCCATTCGTGGCACTTTGTCGGCCATCGCACATTTGCAGCTATCGATATCAGCACATTTGCAGCGGGCTATATCAAACAATTTTCCAAACCACTCATCACCGGACGGACGTACACCTGGTGATGCCGACTTCTTTCCAGCAGTTTTCATGTATCGCAAGTAGCGATCGCGGCATTCTCGAACCATATGTTCGACTCGGGCCCTCCCAACAATTGGTATTCCTTCGCAGCACCACATTTTCATCACACTTTCCGCGACAAACTTTATATGGGGTGCTAGCCTCTCTTTCAACCTTTGTTCGCAACGCATGAGTCTCTATTCACTTTACTCAAGTAATTCAGAACGTCAATTCTCGTGGGCAGTCGGTTTGTTTTTAGTTCAGAAGGAACCAAAAGCCCTTTGGTGGTAGCGCGGGTCTTCATGTTCGAACTCTTACCCCGATCACACCGACGCAGGTAATATCACACTTCACAGGCAGTGGGCACAACTTGCAGACACCAAACCACTCTTTTTCGGGCCGTCCCGCCGGGTCTCCGCCGCCGACTGCCTTGTCTCGGCGGCCCTCCCCCCCCCCGTCTCCCCCCCCCCCCCCCCTGCCCTGTCTCGCTCTTTGTGTTCTCTACCCTCACCGTGCGCCGGCCGTCTCCCGCCCCATCCCAGCCCCTCCCCCGCGCCATGCGACGATCGCCGCCGGCTCGTGTCGCCCTCGTTAATAGGTTGTCCCTACTGCTGATAATCCCAGTTTCCCTTGAAACTTGAGTAACGAAAAGGAACAGGAGACTTGGATTGACTAATAAAACAGGGATGTATGGCATGCGAAGCTATTTTGTGTCGTTAGTGCGTACGCAATTTATTCGAATGATGATTCATAGCACTGTGAAAGGTAGAGCACAGACAAAGGAAAGTGGAGCGATCAGTCCTTCAGTGAAGTTTAATCTTTACAATCGATATCCCCCTCCCTTTTTTTTTTGAAAAAAAAATTTTTTCCCCCCCCCCCCCCTTTTGTTTTTTTTAAAGTGCACATCAACAAGGACCTGCTGTCCCACCACAAGGCCATCTGTCCCATCTCATGGTCACCAGTCCTGCCAGATGGTCTTTGGTCAAGTGGAATCACCTGTCCCATCACAGGATCACCTGTCCCATCATAGGACCACCTGTCCCATCCCAGGATCACCTGTCCCATCACAGGATCACCTGTCTCATCACAGGATCACCTGTTCCATCACAGGATCACCTGTCCAACCATAGGATCACTTGTCTAATAACAGGATCGCCAGTCCCATGACGGGATCACCTGTCCAATCACAGGATGAAAGCAATTAAGGCTGAGAAAGATGCATTTAGAGTATTTAAGGAAGCTTCAAATATCGTAAATTTGAGGTCGTATAAAAATCTAGAGATGCTATGAAGCAGAAAATCAGAGCAGCAAAGCGAGCAAAATAATTGGATTTGGCTAGGAACTGTAATGGAGATAGTAAAAAGTTCTTTAGTTTCTACAAGCTAAGTAAAGTTTCAAGCACAATTGGTCCACTGGAAGTAAATGGGACTATGTTGAGTGAGGATGGTGAGATGGTTGAGGAGCTGAGCAAGCAGTTTAAATCAGTGTTTACAGTGGAGGATGTGACTAATCTGCCAACCGTGAACCACAGTTCAGTGACAGGTGATCAGGTACACGATGTTGATTTCATTGATAGTGATATTGTTTTCAATTATATCATAAAAATAAAGCCGAACAAGGCAGCAGGACCTGATATAATTTATGCTAGGGTATTGCAGGAAGCTGAAAAGGATGTGGCAATTCCACTTAGTATAATATTTTGTAGATCAGTTTCACAAAATGAAATTCCAACAGATTGGAAAAGGGCAAATGTAGTTCCTAAAAGTGAGGAGTTCATCAGGAAGCTTTACTGTGCATATGTCAGGCCACATTTGGAATACTGTGTCCAAGCTTGGTCCCCTAGTTATGAGAAAGATTGTTGGCTTTTAGAGAGAGTACAAAAGAGGGCAACAAAAATGGTTAATGGTATAGGCAACCTGGCATATGAGGAAAGATTGAAGAAATTGAATATGTTTTCACTTAGATATAGTAGGCTGAAAGGAGATCTCATCGAGGTTTTTAAATTTGTTCATGGTCAGGAACAGGGATATCTCAGGGAAATGTTTGAATTCAACAGAAATGATGCAATTAGAGGTCATCAATTCAAAATTAAAGTTAATCACAGCAGGACAAGGTTAAGACAGTCTTTCTTCACCAACAGGGTAGTAGAACACTGGAACCAGCTGCCAGGAATCATTGTCAGTAGCAACACACTGAACATCTTTAAAAACGGCATAGACAATCATTATAAGAATAGGGGGCTTGTTTTTCTGTATTCCAGGGAGGGTTGATCGACAGGGAGGAGTTGGGAGTTGGGAGGAGTTTGTAATTGTTGAGTGTGTTATGTAATAGCAAGTGAGTCTCTTATTAAGTCTAAACGCTTTATAACTTTATATAGGGTGTACCTAGCAGTGGATTCAGCACCTTCCTTCGGGATGTGATACTGACGAGATTGTCTATGGTAGCACAATGGGTATGATGGGAGGAGTTTGTAATTGTTGAGTGTATTATGCAATAGCAAGTGAGTCTCTTATTAAGTCTGAACGCTTTATGAAATTGTGCGGGGTGTGCCTAGCAGTGGATTCGGCACCTTCCTTCGGGATGTGATGCTGATGAGATTGTCTATGGTGGCACGATGGGTATGATGGGAGGAGCTTGTGATTGTTGAGGGTGTTATGCGGTAGCAAGTGAGTGGTGCTAGATAGGCTGGGATATATAGCTTCCTAGGAACTTGGGATAAGGGATTGATTGGGGTGAGAGTATGTACATTTCTAGTACCTTTTCTAGATAGGCTTAGCCCAGATGGGCCCCTGTGGCTCTTATTAAGCCTTAATACTTTATGATTTTAATACTTTATGAGGATCACCTGTCTAATCGCAGGTTCGCCTGTGCCCTGTGCAGTTCCACCGAACATAGATATATTTGATATCGATGTTTTCTGAAATCTGCAGACTAGCTTTTCCATCTATTTTTTTATCGGGTGAAACCAACTGCGAACTGTGACGTCCGCTCCACCATTCCCAGTAGTTCTACCCTCTGGTTAATTAAGAACGTTATCGTGAATTCAGCAATCTAGAATATTCCTTGATTAACTTTTTTGTTGAGCTGCAATAAAATTATCTGGTAAGCAGCCATTCCTCTTTTCCTTGACCCGTAAACCGTTTGACAATTCGAATCTGCATTGCTGTCTAAATGTCTAATATTCTGTCAGTTACGTATGCCACCATAATTAATGGTAAAACTGCATTTCAAGTGTCATAGGCCAAGTAGTTTTTAGTGGGTGAGGTGCAAAGTTTACTTTCTTTCAAAATAACATCTGATACAATATGGAGCATCATATGTCTGTTTTGCTCGCGATAAACTTCAAACGTCCATTTTGAATCATACAACATCCTGTAGATCATATGGGTGCTGCAGGTTCTGCAGATAATGGGCGCTAAATGATCACGCTTTGGTCGAAGCGCCCTTAAACCCAAATAACTAAGGTTCTGCAGATAAGCTCCCAGTGTAGTGTGAGAGTATCCAGTATTATGATACTCCCAGTAATGTGAGTGCCGGCTTGGTAACATGACCCGTGTGTGGCAGGCACCGGTGCGGCTGTCGTTCCACCTGTGGTGATGGTGTGTCTCGTGTGTGGCAGGCACCGGTGCGGCTGCCGTTCCACCCGTGGTGATGGTGTGACCCGTGTGTGGCAGGTACCGGTGCGGCTGCCATTCCACCCGTGGTGATGACGTGACCCGTGTATGGTAGGTACCGGTGCGGCTGCCGTTCCACCCGTGGTGATGACGTGACCCGTGTGCGGCAGGCACCGGTGCGGCTGTCGTTCCACCCGTGGTGACCGTGTGACCTGTGTGTGGAAGGTACCGGTGCGGCTGCCGTTCCACCCGTGGTGACCGTGTGACCTGTGTGTGGTAGGTACCGGTGCGGCTGCCGTTCCACCCGTGGTGACCGTGTGACCCGTGTGTGGTAGGTACCGGTGCGGCTACCGTTCCACCCGTGGTGATGATGTGACCTGTGTGTGGTAGGTACCGGTGCGGCTGCCGTTCCACCCGTGGTGACCGTGTGACCTGTGTGTGGTAGGTACCGGTGCGGCTGCCGTTCCACCCGTGGTGACCGTGTGACCTGTGTGTGGTAGGTACCGGTGCGGCTGCCGTTCCACCCGTGGTGACCGTGTGACCTGTGTGTGGTAGGTACCGGTGCGGCTGCCGTTCCACCTGTGGTGACCGTGTGACCTGTGTGTGGTAGGTACCGGTGCGGCTGCCGTTCCACCCGTGGTGACCGTGTGACCTGTGTGTGGTAGGTACCGGTGCGGCTGCCGTTCCACCCGTGGTGACCGTGTGACCTGTGTGTGGTAGGTACCGGTGCGGCTGCCGTTCCACCCGTGGTGACCGTGTGACCTGTGTGTGGTAGGTACCGGTGCGGCTGCCGTTCCACCCGTGGTGATGACGTGATCCGTGTGTGGTAGGTACCGGTGCGGCTGCCGTTCCACCCGTGGTGATGACGTGACCCGTGTGCGGCAGGCACCGGTGCGGCTGCCGTTCCACCCGTGGTGACCGTGTGACCTGTGTGTGGTAGGTACCGGTGCGGCTGCCGTTCCACCAGGGGTCGGTGAGCCGTCGGCGGACATGTCGCTGCGAGGCATGCTGGTGGTGCCGCTGGTGGCCCTGCTGGTCGGCTACGCGCTCGACCGGGTTACGCCGCCGACCCACCTGGTGACTGAGACTCGGCTGTATCGCGAGGACTGGTTCGGTCTGCGGTCAGCCGTCCAGCACGCGCACGAGCACGTGCTGTGGTGTCTGAGTGGCTCCGTCAGCCGACTGAAGCGCCTCCGTGACACCGCTGTGAGCGTTGTCGCCGGCTCCCTGTCAGCCGACGGGCAGGAGCGGGAGGGTCGCGCGGGTGACATGAAGGGCCGCGTGGGTGACGTGAAGGGCAGCGCGGGTGACGTGAAGGGCCGCTCGGGTGACGTAAAGGGCCGCACCGGTCACGGCACCGTGACGCGACTGTTCACCGCCGAGGAGCTGGCCGAGCACGACGGCTCGGCGACGCACAAGGGCCCTCTGCTGGCGCTGCTCGGGCACGTGTTCGACGTGAGCGCCGGCCGCCAGCACTACGGCCCCGGCGGCGGCTACGCCTTCTTCGCCGGCCGCGATGCGTCGCGCGCCTTCGTGTCTGGCGACTTCTCGCCTGCCGGGCTGACGGACGACGTGTCGGGCCTGACGCCGCGCGACCGGCTCGGCCTCGACGACTGGCTGCGCTTCTACCGCAAGGACTACACGGCGGTCGGCCGGCTGGTCGGCCGCTTCTTCGACGAGAACGGCGACGAGACGGAGCAGCAGCGCGCCTGGCTGCGAGAGCTGGTCGAGGCGCGCCGGCTGCAGCGGCAGGACAATGACGAGAAGCTCAGCTTCCCGCCGTGCAATTCCGAGTGGAGCGAGGCGCGCGGCGGCCGCGTCTACTGTTCGGACCGCAGCGGCGGTGTGCATCGGTCGTGGGTGGGTGTGCCGCGACAGCTGTTCTCCGGCGGTCGCAAGCGGTGCGCGTGCGTACGCGAGCGGGGCGCCCCCAGCCACGGCGTGGACACGGGGACTGACCGCGGCGACCTTGACCACCCACAGCTGGCCCAGTACGACGGCTGTGACGACCGCTCGGTGTCATGTCAAATAAAACCCTGAGGTGACGCCAGCTCTCGTGTCACACCCAGCTGTGAGGTGACGCCAGCTCTCGTGTCACACCCAGCTGTGAGGTGACGCCAGCTCTCGTGTCACACCCAGCTGAGGAGACGCCAGCTTTAATGTCACGCCTAGCTGTGGAGAGACGCCAGCTTTCGTGTCACACCCAGGTGTGAGGAGACGCCAGCTTTCCTGTCACACCCAGCTGTGAAGAGACCCCAACCGGGGGTCGTGCTACACCTTACAAAGAGTAGCCCCGAAGGCGGAGTTGTGCCGCCATAAACACTGCGGATAAGTCGAGTACACGAAATTCGGCGAATTGGCGGACGACGCCCCTGGACGCTGACATGTCCGGCAGACTGCGAGGTGCTGTCCCTAGGATATAGCGATGCAACGGTAAGGCTGCCTGCAAGGCACTGACCCTGGTACGTGATCTCTAGCCTCAGATCAGCGTAACATTGTGACTGAACGTGACCTGCCCCACCGAGTCCTGCGTCCACGCCCTGATCAGCGCGAGACATTCTAGTGTCTCAACCCGCTCCACCTGGCCGCACAGCGTTACATTGTGCGGCGTGGCGTGGTAGTACAGTGATGTGCAGATTAACGCGCGAGTCAGAAATGCGCTTCAGCCGTGCCACAGTGGTGTTACCGTGCGAAGCGCTAAGGTGACTGGCACTGGCCCGCCGCCGCGTAACGTGTTGGGCAGCGCTGCTCAGCGCTATTTTGTGGCGGTGTAATGTGGTGGTGTGCCGATATATAACACGGTGTTGTGATGGTGCAACGCAGCGATATGGCGGTGTAGCATGCTGGTGGTGGTGGTGTAACTCGTATGCGTTGTCATGCATGCATTATATGCCGCTGTTGTGACGACGGGTGGTGTAGTGATTATGACGTCATCGTATTCAGTCTGTGTGCGCCGGTGCTGTGAACAAGTCGCTTCAGGCTACTGTTCTAGCCAGTCCGTGATCGTGCCGTCGAATCGTCTTGTCACTGCGTGTCCACTGCGCTTGGTTGGCTCGATGAGCGCCGCGCTTCCCGAGCACACACATGTGCCTTGCACTTGCGATGCACACGAGTGTGTTACAAGTCGGTGCCGGGCGTTTGTGTCTCAGAACGAAGCGCTGGTGGTTCGCAGTTCCCATCCGAGGCGTTGTCTGTGATGTGACGATTGTGACGTCTGCTGTGACACGGCAATTGTCCGATCGATTGGGAGTGGATCTTCAACCTGTGGTGCCATGGTGGGCAGGCGCGGGTTCCCCCAGCCACCGTTCCTCTGTGAAATATCAGCTATGGCTGTCAGGCTCGGCTAGAGAGCGCTGCCTCAGTTGTTGATCAAGTTCCTTTTGTCAGGGGGATGGCCACGGAATTTAGATAGGCGATGAGTCTTGAGGGCGATTTTTCCATGCATTGCCGTGGGCGCAGCATCAAATTTCGCGAAGCTTGGTGGAGGGAGGGGGATGAATCCCCACTCGCCCATCGTGGCGACGCCCATGCTTTTATGGCGAGCTAAGTGGTCTAAAATGGCCATAAAGATTGACTTTAGAACCGTCTCCACTTACCATAGACAGTGTATCGGCGCATGGCTGTGATTTCACTGCAAGCTGTACACATACATGCCGTACACCACTGCAGTGCATGGTTGGCTGTATTTAAATGTGCACAATACATGGAGTGGAGGGTACGCCGTCGCTCATTTGGAACGTAAACGGCTGGTATGGAATGTGTCCATGCGGCCACGTGCCAGTCGGGGATTTGAACAACCCCTCTGGGAATGGACTAGTTGCAGGTCGGCAATTTTTTTTTGTGTGGACAATTTTTGGTCAATTAGGACATTCTGAAACACATGGGAGCATTTTTTTCTGCATTGGAATGAGCAAAGTTGCCGTACTTTGCTCATATGTATTTCCTCGATCCTGATTGGCTGTGGCTGGATGACGTCACAGTTTGGTACTGGACTCGTCGCCGTCGGCCGGCATTAGCATTTGCGTGTATTTTGCGGCGGGTTGTTGTGATTCGGCTGTAGAATGGAGGAGAAAGGTGGATATTACCGATATTGTTTCGTTCCTAAGTGCACCAACACAACAATTACTACACCAGAAAAACTGTTTGCCTTCGTTCCTAGTGATCGCAAAAGGTGAAAGCTCTGGTGCAAAGTGGTAAGGAGAAATGACCCGATAAACAAGACAGCATTGTGCTGCGGAGATCATTTTGATGTGAGTATACGGATCTGACTTGACAAAGACATGGGATTGGGTTATTTTCAAAATTATTGGCGTCTTCACATTTTCAGAGGCATGTGTAGGCATCGGCTGGCTCCCACCTAAGTACCCTTTTCCTACGTAGTTTGGTGCTCAGCTACTCATGGACTAGACACGAATGTGGCGCACAAATTCGTACACAGCATAGGCACAATACATCATGGGGAACTGTTTCAGTTTCAAAAGGATATTAACATTCATGTAGAAAACAGGTAAAAATGGGTAGGGGTATTGTATGAGCAGGCAGCACACAAGTTGCCACATCGGAATACATTATGATCGCTAAAGAAAAACTCCATCGGACCAGCCAGAGTGTAGGAACTATCTTAAACGGTGGGGGGAGTAGGGGTATGCCACTCTTCTTTCCAATCCCTTCCAGTCAATGTCACAGGTTTAATGTTTAAACACCCCAAAGTCAGGGGGTGCATGCACCTCTACCCCCCATTCCTGCATCTATGCTAAGAGGCCGCCTATGTATTATGTTACACTGGTACCTAGTTTGGGGGGAGGGGGTCAGTGTGTTCTAACATTATATAGGGTGGAGGGGGTTGGGTTCAGCATTACATAACACTGTTTTGTCATTTTTTTTTTTTTGGGGGGGGGAGGTCACAAAAATCTGAAACAATGCACCAAACTATGTTGGTATTTTGTCAGCAGGCATCACGTGTGCTGCTTTGTTGGCCTAAAAATGTCTGAGATTGGTATAGAAACATAACTTTAGACCTAACCAGGATTCTTACAACCTGGAAAACATTTCTGCCAGCCAGTTTATAACTGGTAAAAACCAGTGGCATAAATTATTTATGCCAGCTGCTGCCAGCCCTGTAATGTACTCCTTGCAGACAGGGGAAAATTGGGAGGAGGGATACTCCGTCTGGCCCAAAAATTGGGGGGTCATCCACCATGGCAGAGCCCCTGAACCGTGGTTCGGTTTAGTTATGTTTTTGTACCAATCTGGCACATTTTTCATCTGATGTGGCAGTTTATATGACATCTGCTCCACCAATACCCTATCCAGTTTATTTTGAGGTTGCTTATGACAAAAATGCAGCATAGTTTCTCATCAGGCTAACCAGTTTGGCAGGTATTCATTTAGCAGATATTTCACATGTTGCTAGAGATTGTACCCAAACACTAGAATGTACAGGACATAATATAATACCGAAGCAGGGTTGTTACAGGCACAAATAAGATGGGTTACAAAACCTAACATGTTTTATGTATCATTTCTAGCCTTATTTGACTCAACCGAATATCGGTCATAAATCAAACTGGTCGAAGGATACAAATGCACTCAGATATCACACGAATACGAACAATGGCGCACGCCGATTACCTATGCATACACCCGTAAGTTTTCAGCATTGCACTGATATTTTACCCTTTAAACTAACAAGAATACTGGTGTGCATGTATACCGACTCAAGAAACCCATATTTCGCCAATAAATCCACCGCTAATGGAACATTACCAACCAGCGTCCCCGCGACGCCGCACTAAACCAACGCCGCAACGGACCGTAATGGCGGCATTCCCCAACTGTGACGTCATCGGCCAGGGAGTACCTACGGTCGCAAAACCTTTTCTTTGTACATTTTGAGAAAACGGTTGTTTGATGAATGGTGATACACCCATTATTGTCCGAATTAGAACTCCCTCTTTCATTTGGTGTATATATCTCACAACATGCAACTAGTCCATTGCGCACATCATGATCTTCACATCTAGGCACACCCAGCTTCAGCAGTCTTCAGCTCTCCTATCTATTTTCGACGATATCTCATAAACGGAGGAGGGGCGATATTGTAATGAAATCTTGTGACATTGTAAACAATTGATGAGCGGATAATCGGCAAACAATCTAAATCCATCGATGAATACAGTAACTGCGCCGTAGCAACGGCGACCGACCGGGCGGCGGCCGAGCGCTCAATGTCGCAAAGGTTTCGTCGGTGCGGTGGCCAATCTCGACCTCATATGACCCTGAAAGCCTTGACCCAGGGTTATGAAGCTTATACTGAAGAGAGTTTACTACAGCCATAATCTACCCTCCAAATGTGCTTCCAGATGCAGTTGCTCCCGAGATCCTAGAGGGAGAATCCCCCTCCGGTGCGCGTTGTGAGCAACCCTTCGACGAGCGGGTTAATAGTCAACTAGGGACGGAACACAGTGGAAATGGCACATGGCGGTATACAAGAACTCACCAGGACACAGCATACGAACGGACTTCACCGTTCTGTGGTACTATCGTGTTTTTTTTTAGGGATAGGGATCAAAAGGTATGTCATCTTGTTGACATGAGAGAACATGAATACGGATGGAAGGTAACTTTCGTCCTTGGTGACGGGGGCGCAATCGTTAAGCTTTAGATTACTCTGACTACGCCACGGCTTTCTTTTCCGTTAACAGTGTTCTCTAAAAACGTACAACAGTCTTGAAGTTCAGACACCCAGCCGCCTTTTGATCTACCATACGTGTATTCGGTTCAGCCTTCAATTGGTTCAGACACTAGCCCGCTCACGATATCAGACTCCGCATATACTAAATAAGAAAAGCGAAGCTACAGAACATGCTCAATTCTACCCTTACTCAACGCAAAAGTCGTATAAAAAGTATGATTGTTGCAGATGTCACACTGTTCGCGGAAACATAACCGTTCGCTCCCGGCTGGGCCGGCCGTCCCACTTGATCAGTTAGTCTTGCCCAGCTCGATGCCCTTGACGACGGCGGCCTCGATGGCAGACATGATGCCCGACCTGTGGAACGGCCAGAGTGAGATGGCTACTGCGCCGACTCCGTGCACAAGCTGACACGGCTGCAGCTTCATATTACGCTTTGGGACCATGGCCAGAGTGACATGGCTACTGCGCCGACTCCATGCACGAGCTGACACGGGCGCAGCCTCATATTACGTCCTGGGATCGTGGCTCCAATGACATTCAGGGCGGCCCCGCAACTTTTGGAAGATGTTTTGAGAACATGTATTAGCTGCGTGGCGTGCACGATAAAGAAATAACTAAAAATGGTTTCGCCACGCGGCTCTATGTACTCTTCATAGAAGCTACGCTTATGCCAGGGTATCTGGACATCCACTCACCGCAACCATTTCACCTCAAGTGCAATTTTTACTCACTGCCATTTTTTTCCCTTTTTACCACAAACAGGTGTAAGCGGACAACTAAACGTACTATGGGCATGCCGTTAATATCAGATGTTGAAAGGCATCATGATTCAATCAATTACAAATAACAACAGAAGAAGAATGTACACACGTACGAAATAACGACTGTAAACAAGATATCAACACAAGCAACATAGCATCAGTTGAACGCGACTAACTCAAGGCAAGGGCGAGTGGGTGGGACTGATTGACGTCACAACTGAAGTAGTACAAGCGGAAAGTGGGCGGGGACGAGCGACACGGCCAGCGCGGCGGAGACGACTGACCGGAAGCTACTGTCCTCGAGGCGGTGCAGTCCGGCGATGGTGCAGCCGCCTGGCGAGGAGACCTCATCGCGCAGCAGACACGGGTGCTTGTCCGTCTCCAATACCATCTTCCCGGCGCCCAGCACCTGGCGATCACAGTAGCAATGTCAAAATAATGGCTTTTCGTAAGGCGTGAGATGTCGGAACAAGTATAGTATGATGTCGACATTTTACATGGAAGCGATGTCGGTCGGTTATTTGAGGTTTAGGGCGCATCAACTTGGTTTGGTCATTGGAAGCGATGTCACTGAACACGACTTATAATCCGCCCGGTCTCGGGGGAGGGGGGTGATATGCGCCCCCCGTCAGGTTTTCCGCGGGCAGTGAAAGAACGGCGCGCCGCAGCGCGCCGAAATTTGGTATACCATTTCCCACATTAATTTTGCATGCTGTGTGAACATTTTGAGATCAGGTCATCTAGGGTCAACGAGTTAGTCAAGGTCAAGTGAGGTCACCTCCAGAAAAGTTCAACCAGCCGTCAGACTTTAACGGATGAAGATATTTTAATGAAATGTTCAGCGTTTGCTATCCGTAGGGTTGGTTATTTGGGCTTAGGGGCGCATCGACTGCTTCGGTCATACAGCGCCCATACTTATCTTCAGGGAGGAAATAAAACGTACCAGAGGAATTTTAGATCTTTTTCGTTGTTGATGACATTAATTTTCCATATTTAACCATTAAGGCTAAAATAGGAGATTCTGGCTAAAGTAAGCACTTTTTATTAGAGCAAGTTGACTTCAAACAACGTCTTGCAGTCCGCTTTATCCATGATAAAAATTTAAAGAAAATTGGAAACCAAAATTTGGAAGAAAAAAATTGTTTTTTGGGTGGGCAAAACTGTTAGGGCCCTGGTCGATTTCGCTTTCCTTTTCTGATTTCAAATATTTTTTTCTTCAAATCTCCCCCAAAATGAACTCCCCCAGAGCCAAAAACATAAAATAAGTTGTGAAAACTTTCCGATGACACCTTCGTTTTCGTGCGACGCTTAGTTTGGAATTAGAGTAGGGGGGGGGGTATCAACCCACCTCCGAGACGGGGTTTGAGGATCTAACCGGAAAGACGGGGCGGGGTAAGTTTTCCAACACAATTGTGATCCAACAGCGTACTCATACGTGCAGGGGCGTCGCCACCAGGGGGGGGCAGCGGGGGCAGTCGCCCCTGCCGCGAGACTGGGGGGCGCCGCCCCCTGAAATATGAGGAGGCCCCTATCCGGAGATGAACAGGAAAAAAAGGTGAGTCAGGAAGCCGACGAGACAGAAGATCATGCTGTCATGGAGGCCCCAAGCCTGGCAACGAGACCCCGGGAAATCTAATCAGGTCCCTATAAGAGACGTAGGACAGAGATTGTGAGGAGGCTCCCAGGACGAAAATGATGTCACCGAGACGGGCAAGAAGCCACCCAGGTTAGACAAGAAGGCTTCCGATGGGTGGCAGGATATTATTAATTTGGAAAACAAGGCCCCCAAAATAGAAGAGGAGGCCTCTAAAATATAAAATAAGAACATATGATAGGAGATAATTCTCCAGACGCAAAAGGGGCCCCTATATGGGTAAGGTCTCCGCAGGAATGAGAGGAGGCCACTGAGACCAGCCAGATGAGGCCCATATTTTGGAAGAGGAGGACCCTAGGAGAGAAGATTTGTGACTAGGACGCAAAAGCACCCTGCTAAGAGGATAATGAGGCTCCAAACACAGATGAGGAGGCTTCCAAGACGGGAGAGGATGGCTCTAATTTGAAAAAGGGGTCACCTAGAGGAGGATAGGAGGCCCCAGAAATCAAGAGAGAGCCAATAACTAGCACGGAGGCCCCCAGGATTGCAAAGGAGGCGCCAGAAAATGAGAGGAGGTCCTAAGACGGAAAAGAAAGCCAGTGGATATGAGATGAGGTTTCGGAGACGTAAAACAGGCCCCAAAACAGGTAAGGTTCCACCAAGATAGAAAATGATGATCAAAGACGTGGCAGGAGGCACCTAATTCGGAAGAGGACGACACAAGATTGGAAATGAAACACCATGGTGAACGAGGAGGCCCCTACAATAAGAGAGAAAAGGCACTGGATAAGAGAGATGGCTCCCGGGCGGGAAAGAATAATCCAAGACGGGGTAAGAAGGTCCCCAGGAAATGACAAGGCCACTGAGATAGGAAAGGTTGCTTGTAATTTGGAAGGAGGAAGCTGGGAGAGAAGAGGAGTCCATCAGGAGATAAGAGGCCACTCTTAAGATGGGCAAAGATTGAATCAAAACGCAGAGCAGGAGGCCCCAAGACGTGATAGAAGGCCGCTAATTTGAAATAAAGAAGGCCTCTAGATGAGAAAAGGAAGACCCGAGGAGGACTCGAGAGGAGTCCCTGAAGACGGAGTAGGTCTCCAGGACCGAATGAGGCCCCGAAGACCGGAAGGAGTTCCCAGGAAATGAGATGAGGCCCTTAAGATGGGAGTGGTAACAGGTATGGAAGGAGGTGAGGTTTCCAAAATTGAAGATCCCAAGACGGGTAAGGCTTTGCCAGGCCAAAGGAGGCCCACGAAGCGTGGCAGGAGGCCCCTAATTTGGCAGAGAATGTCCCTGGCACATGAGAGGAAGCCCCATGCCATGTTAAAGGGGCCCCAGGATGTAAGGGGAAGCCCTCCAAGACGGGAGAGGAGAACCATTAAATATGGAGGAGGGTAGGACACACGAGCAAACATCCAAAACCGGTAAAGAGTCTCCAGGAAATGAGACGAGACTCCTAAGACGCGAGAGGAGGCCTATAATTTGCAAGAAGCACCTAAGAAACGGTACGAGTCGTGCCGGGGTACTTGAAAATCGCGATATGGGCCCTAAAAGATCCGGCCAGGGCCCTTGAAAATCACGCTGAGCCTGATGGTACCAAAAGTCACGCCCGGACCATGAAAATCACGCTAGGGGCACGACAGGTCGTAGCGTTCCCAAACAGTCTCATTGGGACACAAATGAAGCTGGGGCAACGAAAAGCAATCTGGACATGGATAATCACTCTGGGGCCCTAACAATGACGCCAAAAGCCTCAAAAACGTATTGTATCCCGAAAAAGTGTCGAGGTCGGTAAAACTCGCGCTAGGGATCCAAGCAAATGATATCGGGGCACAAAAGATTACATTGGACTAAAAAAAAGTCGCATCGCAGCCCTTGAAAATCACACTGGAGTCTAAAAGGTCACGCCGGGGCCCCAAAAATCAATTCTCAACCGGAATGTCAATCTGCGGCATCAAAAATCGGGTCAGTCTCCCAAAAACCCGTTAGCCACCGGAAAAAAAAATGTGTCAGGGCACCGAAAAAAATCGCACCGGGAGACCCAAGAATCGTACCGAGACCCAAAAATCTCGCACAAGGCCTTTTACAAAATAGAACCCGATGTTCGAAACGTTCACACGGAGACTCGAGCGAATCGACCACAGCACCGGAAAATTAAGAGCAGGTCCGGAAAAAATTACCCGGAGGGCTTTTATATTCCGAAAGGTGCCATCGGCTGAACAACAAACTCCTTCGGTGGCCGCAGTGGCATATCAAAGGGGAAAATTCCCTCTCCCTCCGGAGAGGGATAAGCCCCGAAGAATCGTGCCGGGACCCCAAAAAGTCGCGCTGTGGCCACCAAAATTCCCGTTGGTCCATCAGAATTCGTGCAGGGGACTCCAAATAAATACTGCTGGCCCTGAAAACTCGCTACGAGGCACGAAAATCTGCAAACAGGAACCGCCAAAATCGCGTTGGGGCCACAGCTAAGTACGACGCGCCCCGCGAACTCCAACCGGTCCCCTCAAATATCGAGCTCGGGACCCGCAATTCCCATCGGTAGTCCCAAAAAAGTTGGTCTGAGCATCATAAATTCACGTCGGGGCTCCAAAAAATTGGCGTCTAGGGCCCCCACATAAGCACAGTGTGACCCCAAAAATCGCATCGGTATCCGAAAAAAAAATAACCGGAGCCGCCCAAAATAAGGAGGTATTCCAAAAAAATAGATGCCCTAGCCACGAAAATGGTTCTGGAGCACCGAACGTATCATCAGGTGCCTTCACACATCGCGTACGGCACCGATAAGCATACCGGAGCTAGAAAAATCGAGGCGGGATACAAAAACATGGCACCAGGGGCTCCACAAATCAGGTCGGGATTAGGACTTTAAAAAAATGCAGAAGAGATCCATAAAAATCACGTCGAGTCCAGACAACTGGCGTTGGGTCCCTAGAACCACGCGCCTGAACGCGATAAGTCACGCTGGGACCAAGAAAAATTGCACCGAAGCCCCAAAATCGTACTGGGGCCTCACAAATGTGCGTCAGAAGCCGAAACTAAACAAACCGGTACCCTAAGGGCACAACGGGGGCCGAAAATGCAACTGGCCCTCCACAGCGCACAGTCCCACAAAAGAGACAGGGCCTTAAAACATGCGTTGCAACCCTTAACAAACATACCGGGAGCTCTAAAAAGAAATACACCGGAAGCTCTCAAGGTACACAGGAGCCATGCGGCCGCACAAGGGTCTGAAAAAGAGGCTGGGCCCGCAAAAAGCAACGTGGTCCCAAAACGAACAAAAAGATCCCGCACTAAATAAACACATCTGGATCTTTGAAAACGCCCAGACACCTAAAACAATATCGGTGCACAAAAAAGTAACAAAACCCTAAAACGAGCAGGGGTTTCGAAAATGTGTTGGGCCCCTAACAAAAATCGATTGGAGCCCTAAGACACGTGCGTAGAGGAAGAAAGACGCAACGTGTCCAAAAAGAACACTGAGGCAGGACCTCGGTTCGGTAGCCAATCTGGGAGCATATTTAAGCAAAGATATGAGGTGAATCAAAGCTCAGCGGGTATCCGCATTTCCTAACCAGCAAAAAATGTGGAAAGTAGGGAACTAATGATCGAAATTAACTAGTCGAATTTTCACTGCGAACGCCCATACGAAGCATTCCATCACATGAAATATGGTGCAAGCCTATGATGTGGCAGCAATTAGGAGGCCTAGCAGAAACCGATCGCATCGCATCGCACGAAGTGTGGCGAATGCACCGAATGCGCAAGATGGGTGTGCACGTGCACGAACGTTGGCGCTGTGGCGACCGGGCGCTATGAACTGGAATGCCTGAAATTGGAAATTTTACATTGAAAGTTATTTGTATTGGTGTAATTTCAGCAGTGTGAGGTGACTTATCAAGGGACACCAAAAGAACCTTCGAAAAAGGTGGGGAGTTAGTGTTCAAATGAAACGAATGAGAAACGATAGTGGTAGATTAGGCTCCTCCACAGGACAATTCAGTTGGTCACTAATTATTTTATTTAAAAAAGATCCCCTTGGCAAAATAGTGGTCGAAATCCGAGGACTTTTTTAATTGGGGTAGGTGAACCCCCTCCAAATCCGTTTGCCCCCTCCCCTTGACGCAAATATAGGTACGCCGCTGATCCACCAATAATTTTCAGAAACATACGCCCATGAGGGCAAAGCCAACATTAAGGGGGCAAATTACCCCTCACAAGCATACAAAACAACACCGATGCACATATAAAATGGGAGGAATGATGTTTGTAAATGCATTTTCTTCCTACAAGCTTGTCTTCTGAGATCCTACAAACTTCGAATTTACCAAGATGTAAATTCATTATTTACAAAACGGTACAGAACAGCGAAAACCATGGGCGTGACGGCGTGGAATTTGAAAGCTTTTGCATTATTTATGCATTGCCATTGTTGCAATGTTGCATTGTGATTTATGCAACTTCGCGAAATTGTCGTCTTAGAACTGAGAAATGATCGTTTAAGCTTGCTTATGACATCAATCAATATGAAATCATGTTTCCCATTCCCGAACCATTCTAAGAGGCTAAAAACAATAGGAGGTCTTAGCACAATGGAGACCCGTTTCGAGGAGCAGGAGGCCCCCTTTCAACCTTGCCCCTCCTGCAATAATTTAGTGGTGACGCCACTGCATACGTGCACCTTTTTCGTTTATTGTGACATACTTAATTTAGGGATAACTATTTCAACGATAACGATGAAAAATACATTTACCTACCAACTGATATTGCATAACATACACCAACATAAGTAATCATCTTATCTGGAAGTGCCTTAAGAGACGCTCGTGTATCACGACCCGGAATGGTGAGTATAAGCATGGTACTTATCAACTAGATACTGTTAGAAATTAGATATTGAGCCATAAAGACTCATCAAAAACACGATATCGATACTTCTAGGGAAGGAATGTCGAATCGGTGTTCAGGATGTCGTATATTCCACCTTATTTCACGGATAATTTATAACTGCACAGTATGGATTGCACCGGGCTATACTCACTAACCAAAACTCCACCCAGCTCCCAGCGGTCACAGTGGGGGCACGCCGGGATATACTGACCAACTAAAGCGTTGCAACAGCACCCGGCGGTTACAGTAGGGGTCACGCAGGACTATACTCACCAACCAAAGCGTTGCACAGCACACGGTGGTCATAGTAGGGATCACACAGGACTATACTGACGAACCAAAACTTGCCCCAATATAAAGTCATAGCTGCAGCTGCAGGTGCCAAGCCCGAGCCGGAGCCAGGATCTGGTTGGCGGGAGTCAGTCAGTGCTGGTGAGTGTTGGGGATCGTCCGTGAGTCGTTGCGACTCTGCACAGCGGCGGGCGCGTCGTCTGGGCGATGTGGGAGCCGCCTCCTGACGACAGGGATTCCGCCGAGGTCACCAGGGATTCCGGCGAGGTCACTAGGGATACCGCAGGTCACCGATGCCTCCTTTGATGTAGGCGTCTTTTTTTGGCGGTGGGGGATGGTGGTCAGAGAGAACTTTTCATGGTGAAACTTAGCAAGAGCCGTTCTAGATGTTCCCGACTGAAGGGCTAGCGAGCCAGCCGGCCGTCACGTGGTTATGTCATCATGACACGTGACCTGCGTGCCCCATTGCCGGGCGACTGCGTGGCCGGAAGGCGGCCATACAAAGCGCTGTGACGCAGCGTGCTACCTGTACTATTTCATTGAAGGCGCTATTTGCGCAATCAGGCTGCTATGTCAGTCAGAGTAATCATCCCATTATTTATGAAATTGAATATTGAATATCTCAACTTTGAACGCGCTATGCCGAATTGCCGACCCTGTACCCGCGGCAGTGGAGGCCCTTAGCCCGTCTCCTTCCTCTCTGGTGCAGTGTCATGGTTCTCGACCCTGTGCCCGCGGCAGTGGAGGCCTTTAGCCTGTCTCCTTCCCCCTCTGGTGCAGTGTCATGGTTATCGACCCTGTGCCCGCGGCAGTGGAGGCCTTTAGCCTGTCTCCTTCCCCCTCTGGTGCAGTGTCATGGTTCTCGACCCTGTGCCCGCGGCAGTGGAGGCCTTTAGCCAGTCTCCTTCCCCCTCTGGTGCAGTGTCATGGTTATCGACCCTGTGCCCGGGCGTGGGTCTCCTTCCCTCTGGTGCGTGTCACGGTTCTCGCCCTGTGCCGCGGCAGTGGGGCCTTTGGTTCTCCTCTCTGGTGCAGTGTCTGGTTCTCGACCCTGTGCCCGCGGCAGTGGAGGCCTTTAGCCTGTCTCCTTCCCCTCTGGTGCAGTGTCATGGTTATCGACCCTGTGCCCGCGGCAGTGGAGGCCTTTAGCCCGTCTCCTTCCCCCTCTGGTGCAGTGTCATGGTTCCCGACCTTGTGCCCGCGGCAGTGGAGCCCTTAGTCCGTCTCTCGTCTTCGCTTGTGCAGCGCCCCTAATAGCGCCATATATACTGCTCCTGACTGCAAGGACCAACACCAACCTTCACCAACACCCGAAATCACAGCAGGATGTCTTTATAAACATAACTATGTTAACTAACTACATACCCCTAGCTCCTGAGGCTCACAACAAACCATAGCGGAATATACTCGAACACCCGAGGTTCACAGTATAGGGATCACAGCAGGCCACACTATTATATTCATCCATCCAACAGAAGGTAGTCAGCCACACTGTCACACCATCCATCCAACAGAAGACAGTCAGCCACACTGTCACACCATCCATCCAACAGAAGGCAGTCAGTCACACTGTCACACCATCCATCCAACAGAAGACAGTTAGCCACACTGTCACACCATCTATCCAACAGAAGGTAGTCAGCCACACTGTCACACCATCCATCCAACAGAAGGCAGTCAGCCACACTGTCACACCATCCATCCAACAGAAGACAGTCAGCCACACCGTCACACCATCTATCCAACAGAGGGCAGTCAGCCACACTGTCACACCATCCATCCAACAGAAGACAGTTAGCCACACTGTCACACCATCCATCCAGCAGCAGACAGTCAGCCACACTGTCACACCATCTATCCAGCAGAAGATAGTCAGCCACACTGTCACACCATCCATCCAACAGAAGACAGTCAGCCACACTGTCACACCATGTATCCAACAGAAGGTAGTCAGCCACACTGTCACACCATCCATCCAACAGAAGACAGTCAGCCACACTGTCACACCATCCATCCAGCAGAAGACAGTCAGCCACACTGTCACACCATCCATCCAGCAGAAGACAGTCAGCCACACTGTCACACCATCTATCCAGCAGAAGATAGTCAGCCACACTGTCACACCATCCATCCAACAGAAGGTAGTCAGCCACACTGTCACACCATCCATCCAACAGAAGGTAGTCAGCCACACTGTCACACCATCCATCCAGCAGAAGGTAGTCAGCCACACTGTCACACCGTCCATCCAACAGAAGACAGTTAGCCACACTGTCACACCATCCATCCAGCAGAAGGTAGTCAGCCACACTGTCACACCATCCTATCCAACAGAAGGTAGTCAGCCACACTGTCACACCATCTATCCAACAGAAGACAGTCAGCCACACTGTCACACCATCTATCCAGCAGAAGACAGTCAGCCACATTGTCACACCATCCATCCAGCAGAAGACAGTCAGCCACGCTGTCACACCATCCATCCAACAGAAGACAGTCAGCCACACTGTCACACCATCTATCCAGCAGAAGACAGTTAGCCACACTGTCACACCATCTATCCAGCAGAAGACAGTCAGCCACATTGTCACACCATCTATCCAACAGAAGACAGTTAGCCACACTGTCACACCATCTATCCAACAGAAGGTAGTCAGCCACACCGTCACACCATCCATCCAACAGAAGGCAGTCAGCCACACTGTCACACCATCCATCCAACAGAAGACAGTTAGCCACACTGTCACACCATCTATCCAGCAGAAGACAGTTAGCCACACTGTCTCACCATCTATCCAGCAGAAGACAGTCAGCCACACTGTCATACCATCTATCCAGCAGAAGACAGTTAGCCACACTGTCTCACCATATATCCAACAGAAGATAGTCAGCCACACTGTCACACCATCTATCCAACAGAAGACAGTTAGCCACACTGTCACACCATCTATCCAACAGAAGGTAGTCAGCCACACCGTCACACCATCCATCCAACAGAAGGCAGTCAGCCACACTGTCACACCATCTATCCAACAGAAGGTAGTCAGCCACATTGTCACACCATCTATCCAACAGAAGGGTCATTCCCGCACAGATCATCCAGCCGAGGTGTCGATTTAACACCCTCCTGTCACGGATTTCGACGAAACCTTCCTCCCGGGGGTAATCGATGGTGCTGATCACGGCTGTGATATTAATTTTTTCTGCGGCATGCGGTTTCGAAGTTATAGCCTCAGGCAATATGACGATCCGCACGTGCAAGAATATTTTCGACGGCAATTTTCACCCATATGCTGTAAGGAATGTGAATAAAAATAAATGCCGGATTGTTGGGAAAGGTACATAGATTAACAGTGATTCATAAATGGAAATGTATCCCTCTTTTAAGTTGGCCCAAAAATTACCAAAAATTGGAAATTTTGCAAAACTAATTTTTCTATGAATTCTCCGGAAAAATTCCGACTTCGTGTGATTCGGCATTCTTTGTACTACGGGATCAATCAATAAAAAAGTGGAACGGACAAAGAGTAACGAGCCCCATGCGCTTAAATGTACCGATGTCGCTCCCGCTCGCACGTTAAACCCGGCCGCCGCGCGCGCGCGGCCGCGCAGCGACGACGCTGACAAGCGTGTGATGTGATGCCAGCGGAAGAGGGGGGGGGGCAGACACTGGTTGCGACAACCTGTCTCTTCAATGCGAAACCGGTTTCCAGTCCTTTGTTCCGATTTAACCATTGAATATCTGTGAACTTTATCGCAGTACCTTCCCTCGGGCCCACGTCGTGTCGCCCACCGCCTCTCCATCCGCCCCCTCGACAAATCACAAAATGCGCCGCTGATACCATCGTACCACCATCCAACACATCAAACACTATGTTTCTGGACTGTTCGTTTGCATGCCATATGAGTCGCACGTTTGCAATGCAACACTGAAACAGGAACACCAAAGAAATTACAATGGTTTCAGTTTCTTGGAAAGAAACCAGCACAACAACAAGTCATTCGATCAATAACGATTATATGACGGAACAAATGCACTTGATCGAGCAGGTAAGCACGCACTATGCAAGACAATGGGCACAACAGCCGGTCGCGCAGATTTATAACATCGCACATTTGCACGCAGGTTGTCATCCCTACGATGTTTGTTTCACTGTCCCTGGTCATTTTAATGCGTAACTCGAACATCATAACCATCGTCTGTGGACAGCTCATGGACGCGCATGGTGGTGGCACTCACAGGGACAAACCTGTGGAGCTTCTTAGTCCCTTTGATAGTTCTGGCAGCATCGAACCGCGCCTGCAACTCAGTAGCCACCTTTGCTACCTCAAGGCTGGATACAAATATCGTATGGATGACACTCACGAACTTTTCGCTCAGAAACTTGGCCATTGCCTCGGCTGTCAGAATTTGGCCGCTGACAGGGCGCCGCAGGCTCTCTTGTCGCGTGGCACGTTTCACCGTACCCCCGATTCCATCGCACGCTCCCTTTCCATGTGAAGTGGCGAAAAAGTGCCATTCACATTTCACGCCTTCGAAGTCCGCATCATGATAACACATATTCGCAAAGTTGAACCTATTCTTGTACTGGGCAGCACAGCCATCAGTAAAATAAAACACCTTTTGTAGCCCCGGTACTTTCTTTTTCATCTCGGGTAACAGGCGTCGGAGGAAGGCGTGCACCATGGCAGTGTTGTGCTTCATTCCATCAGATATGAAACAATAACTCTGATGACATGACACGCCCCCCTCCCGCCAATACACCACGAAAGGGTGCACGGTACATTGAGATGAATCCCAATAAAATCCCTGAGCAGCGTCCTGAACTACGAAAGAATAATTCTCAGAAAAGTCACCCTGCACCACTACCTGTCCCTCATCCACTCCCTCCTTCAGTTCTAAGAATAACTTACTTTAAACCAATGTTCGGTAGTGGTGTACGGTGAGTTCCTGTATCTGATGGCTGAGTGTCCGTACACAGTCCTCACGACTGGCGATCACCTCCGTAAGTGTGCAGCGGTCAGTGGTGACCCACTGCTGGTAGCGGATTTCATCGTCGAGACCGTCATCGTCGTCAGGGGCATCGTCAGACATTATCATCAAAATGAAATCCGCCACACCCTCCTCACCGGGACAGTTGGCACACGCCCCCATCATGCAGTCTCGATTTTTGTTGTCGCAAACTGCATGGTCCAGCAGATCCTCAATCGTTAGGTCCGAAAATCCTAGCGCTGATATTAGGAGCTTTGGATTGTGGTGATATGTGCATACGCACACCGTATGCGTACCGCCACTCCCAGCAAGCACACAGTGTTTTGGCCGCAGTGATGCAAAGGTTGAAAACCCGACGGTGGGATTGTTCGTGTCCTCTTTATATAAAGTGTATAACTCCCTCAGCGTCCCAAGAACGAGCCTTTTTGTACCTTTCTCTTTGTTCCATCCGCGTCAGTCACCGTTACACAGTCTTTTTGCCCTGGGCACATTCTGCTAGCTATGTCCGAATCATAAAAAGCTCGTACTTTCGCTTTTTCATGTTCACTTATCCTACGACCCCTCGATATCCTCTGAACTTCTGGCAAAATGCCATGAGTTTCCTTTAGCTTACGCGCACTTTTCACCATGTGCAGTGAGGTCTCGAAAAAGTCTGCGGTTTCCTGTTGAGTGTACGGCGAAACTGTCAAAATCATCAGGCGTCGTTTGTAGTCAGTAGTCGCCTTGAATTCTGCTTTGAGTTCCTCCATCATATTCTCGTACCTGAAAGATTGAAAATAAGATGTTGCATCTAATTTAATTACGTCTGCAACAAGTTCGGTACTCAATATACCAACGCAACTAAAGCGTAGCCGAATTTATGGAGGCAGGAAACGTGTAAGCGTTATAGGTACATATAGTGGCGTAGGGAGAAATCAGCAAGGGGTCCTGTTGTTGTTGTTGTTGTTTCCCTCCGGCCTTATTACGGCGTAGCCTGTAGGCTCTGGAGGAACCTCGCGGCGGCCCCCAGGGCCGCCACCACGCTGCTGCTCCGCATCTCTTCGGGGGTCGGGTGGATGCAAGGGGGTCCTCGGTCCGAGCGGCGCCATTTTTCCCGGGGAGGCGCCACTTTATAGGGGCGCCATGTACCAGACTTTTACTATTTTTCCGATTTGGGAGGACGTTTTTAGGTAACTGGTCTTTCCCACTATTTAGGGCGCCTTTTGCAGCAATAACGGCGCCCCTGCGAGGCACCCAAAAGCGCGAATTTTGTGCGCCGTAGGCGCTCCGAATGAGGTGAAATACGCGAAATGCGTAAAACAGTATTCTCAAAGAATGAAAAATACCATCACCTTCAAGCACGCCCAACGACGTGCGCCCTACGAGCCCAACGAGCGTCAAAAATAGTGAAATAGGGCGCCTCAAATGACCAACAGGACGCAATCACTGACCAACAGGGCGCACCAAAAGACCAGAGGGCGCCCGAAATGACCACGAGGGCGCCCTATTGGATGAGGGAGAGGGACATAAACCGGCGCGATTAAGCCCGACTGGTCAAAATTATATCCCAGACATCTGCAATGGCGCCCCAAATGACTAACAGGTCGCCACAAATGGCCATCGAGCTCGGGGCCTGAAGGGGCGTCCCTAAATACCATATATTTACTGAAACGAACGAAA
This sequence comes from Ashinkailepas kermadecensis, assembly GCA_034440615.1. Lineage (NCBI taxonomy): Eukaryota > Metazoa > Arthropoda > Thecostraca > Neolepadidae > Ashinkailepas > Ashinkailepas kermadecensis. The sequence goes on from JAOTOM010002169.1 coordinate 25,666, forward strand.
GGGCGCCCGATGAGTGAAATAGCGTTCAGGAGGACAACAGGCGCCCCGAGGATCAGGGGCGCCAAGGGTGGGGGGCTTGGCCCCCATGGCCCCCCTCTAGCTACGCCACTGGGTACATACATGTATGGTTCATAAACTGACCTGGCATATCTGTCATCCTTTTCGGTCCTCGTTCTCTTCACAGGCGTGCTGCCTGGTGTCGGTATCTCCGTGCCAATCGACTCCGAAAGCTTCCTTTTCAACGCTTGGGATGCCTTCTTGAGTTTCGCTGATGCTAATTTCCGTTTCTGCGCCCCCGAGAGTCCCTCTGAAAAGGGCATATAATTGTGTTAATACATACATTGCTTTTTATAACGCATTATCGCATACCTATAACCTACATACGAACCGGTAAGTCTGGTGAAATAAGGTCCAACTACAAATTTTCCTACATTTAATTCTGGGAAAACAGCAAGGATAATACGTTGATTCTGCTCGGGGCAATCACTCTCTCCTTTTGTCAGTGCCCCCCCCCCCACACACACAAAAGCATAACCACTCTGCAATCGGGTCATGTACACTATGGACAGGCATGCCAAGAACAGAAATACGATTGCTCAAAATTAAAGGAAGCTCTCACTAAACGGAAACCGGACATGGCGAAATGCAACTTGATTGATACTTACTTCGGCGCATCGGCGTTTGGTCCAGACACTCCATGACACTCTTGACATTTTCTTCATTTACACTATCCGTAGGATCAGGCTTCTCAACATTCGCACCACTTGATTCGGGTGAGCTTGATGAGCCCCACTCTTCGCGCTCCGGGGGTTCTGCAGTGTCTGGCTTCGGTAAAATTGACAAACTGTCGGGATCTTTGGTCAGCCGCAGGCGACACTTCGCACACAGTAGTGTGTCGGCGGTTATCGTGGGATCTTGAATACGTTGAACCAGTTGCTTTGATGCAGTTCTTAAACCTTTTCTTGCGCTTACTTTATGTACTTTGAATGGGTCAGAACAACATGGGTTCTTCGGGAGCGGCGCCATCCTCACACCCGGCTTTGCTGACTAGTCCTACAATAGACACATGCTCCCCGCACGACCACAAAACAAGGACTGACCGTCAATGTCGCATAGTCTGCATCTGACACCCCATCACCACCATGAGTGTGCTGCACATTAGTGCACTTCTGTGACGGAAACTGATAAACCCTACTCGGGAGGTTCCGAAATACATTACCATGAGAATGGCACCGTTTTGTCAACACGACCCGCTCCGTTATCTCTCCATCCCCTCGCGTAACGTCTTATCTCCCCCCCCCCTCTCCCTCCCCCGGCTGCGTCATCGCCGCGTCGCTGCGGGGCCGCACCCGGGCGGCGCGGCGGCCGGATTTAACGAGCGAGCGGGGTGACATCGGTACATTTAAGGGCATGCGGCTCGTTACTCTTTGTCCGTTCCACGTTTTTTATTGATTGATCCCGTAGTTCAAAGAATGCTGAATTACATGCAGTCGAAAATTTTCCGGAGAATTCATGGAAAAAATATGTTTTCAAAATTTCCATGTTTTGGGAATTTTTTGCCGAACTTCTAAGAGAGGTACATTTCCATTTATGAATCACTGTTAATCTATGTACCTTTCCTAACAACCCGGTATATATTTTTATTCACATACCTCACAGCATAAGGGCGAAAATTGAGCTCTACAATAGTCCTGCACGTGCGGATCGTCAAATTGCCTGAGGCTATAACTTTGAAACCGCTTACCGGAGGAAAAAATAAATATCACAGCCGTGATCAGAACCATCGATTACTCCTGGGAGGAAGGTATCGTCGAAATCGGTGACATCAGGGTGTTATCCTCTGGTCGTTCTATGCTGGATCCACCCAGAAGACAGTTAGCCACACTGTCACACCATCCATCCAACAGAAGGTAGTCAGCCATACTGTCACACCATCCATCCAACAGAAGGCAGTCAGCCACACTGTCACACCATCCATCCAACAGAAGGCAGTCAGCCACACTGTCACACCATCCATCCAGCAGCAGACAGTCAGCCACACTGTCACACCATCTATCCAGCAGAAGATAGTCAGCCACACTGTCACACCATCCATCCAACAGAATGTAGTCAGCCACACTGTCACACCATCCATCCAACAGAAGGTAGTCAGCCACACTGTCACACCATCTATCCAACAGAAGACAGTCGGCCACACTGTCACACCATCCATCCAGCAGAAGACAGTTAGCCACACTGTCACACCATCCATGCAGCAGAAGGTAGTCAGCCACACTGTCACACCATCCATCCAGCAGAAGACAGTCAGCCACATTGTCACACCATCCATCCAGCAGAAGACAGTCAGCCACACTGTCACACCATCCATCCAACAGAAGACAGTCAGCCACACTGTCACACCATCCATCCAACAGAAGATAGTCAGCCACACTGTCACACCATCCATCCAACAGAAGACAGTCAGCCACACTGTCACACCATGTATCCAACAGAAGACAGTCCGCCACACTGTCACACCATGTATCCAACAGAAGGCAGTTAGCCACACTGTCACACCATCCATCCAACAGAAGATAGTCAGCCACACTGTCACACCATCCATCCAACAGAAGATAGTCAGCCACACTGTCACACCATCCATCCAACAGAAGATAGTCAGCCACACTGTCACACCATCCATCCAACAGAAGACAGTCAGCCACACTGTCACACCATCCATCCAGCAGAAGGCAGTCAGCCACACTGTCACACCATCCATCCAACAGAAGACAGTTAGCCACACTGTCACACCATCTATCCAGCAGAAGACAGTCAGCCACACTGTCACACCATCTATCCAACAGAAGACAGTTAGCCACACTGTCACACCATCTATCCAACAGAAGGTAGTCAGCCACACCGTCACACCATCCATCCAACAGAAGGCAGTCAGCCACACTGTCACACCATCCATCCAACAGAAGACAGTTAGCCACACTGTCACACCATCTATCCAGCAGAAGACAGTCAGCCACATTGTCACACCATCTATCCAACAGAAGACAGTTAGCCACACTGTCACACCATCCATCCAACAGAAGGCAGTCAGCCACACTGTCACACCATCCATCCAACAGAAGGCAGTCAGCCACACTGTCACACCATCCATCCAACAGAAGACAGTTAGCCACACTGTCACACCATCCATCCAACAGAAGACAGTCAGCCACACTGTCACACCATCCATCCAACAGAAGACAGTCAGCCACACTGTCACACCATCCATCCAACAGAAGACAGTCAGCCACACTGTCACACCATCCATCCAACAGAAGACAGTCAGCCACACTGTCACACCATCCATCCAACAGAAGACAGTTAGCCACACTGTCACACCATCCATCCAACAGAAGACAGTTAGCCACACTGTCACACCATCCATCCAACAGAAGACAGTCAGCCACACTGTCACACATCCATCCAACAGAAGACAGTTAGCCACACTGTCACACCATTCATCCAACAGAAGGCAGTCAGCCACACTGTCACACCATCCATCCAGCAGAAGACAGTTAGCCACACTGTCACACCATCCATCCAACAGAAGACAGTCAGCCACACTGTCACACCATCTACCCAGCAGAAGATAGTCAGCCACACTGTCACACCATCCATCCAACAAAAGACAGTCAGCCACACTGTCACACCATCTATCCAGCAGAAGGCAGTCAGCCACACTGTCACACCATCCGTCGAGCAGAAGGCGTGCGCAGTCTCACCGTTTGAGCGGCCAGCTCCCGCGCCATGGCCCAAGGCATTCCCATCTTCACGGCACCGCTCGCCATGGCGTCAATGAAGGTGAAGACCTATGACAGACAAGGGTCACGTCAGGTCAAGGTGAAGACCTATGTCAGACAAGGGTCACGTCAATGAAGGTGAAGACCTATGTCGGACAAGGGTCACGTCAGGTCAAGGTGAATACCTATGTCAGACAAGGGTCACGTCAATGAAGGTGAAGACCTATGTCGGACAAGGGTCACGTCAGGTCAAGGTGAATACCTATGTCAGACAAGGGTCACGTCATAAAGTGTTAAGGCTTAATAAGAGACACAGGGGCCCATCTGGGTTAAGCCTATCTGGAAAAAGTACTAGAAATGTACATACTCTCACCCCAATCAATCCCTTATCTGAAGTTCCTAGGAAGCTATATATCGCAGCCTATCTAGCACCAATTCACTTGCTATTGCATAACACACTCCCATTGTGCTACCATAGACAATCTCATCAGTATCACATCCCGAAGGAAGGTGCTAAATCCACTGCTAGGTACACCCTATATAAAGTTATAAAGCGTTTAGACTTAATAAGAGACTCACTTGCTATTGCATAACACACTCAACAATTACAAACTCCTCCCATCATATCCATTGTGCTACCATAGACAATCTCATCAGTATCACATCCCGAAGGAAGGCGCTGAATCCACTGCTAGGTACACCCTATATAAAGTTATAAAGCATTTAGACTTAATAGGAGACCCAAGGGCCCATCCAGTTAAGTATGTAAATGGAAGATAATATAAGCCTGGTAAAAAGACCCTCCCCAACCATCACACATCCCGAAGAACCAGTCCTCCAATATCCCGCACACCTATCAATGCCTATCTACCCGAGCTTTCCAGCCTTATTCCCCTGATCTCTCTTAACACATGTGGATTGAATGCCTTATCAATAATTTTCAACCTGCATCCATGCCTGCTTAAAGGGGTCCGTGCCGTGCACACTTACTTAACATAAATCTCACCCCATCCATCACAAATTAGAAGACGAGAACAAGATTTTCCTGTCTAAAAAATTTATCCACCCTACTTTTAAATACATTCAATGAGGAACTCCCCACAACATCAGCAGGCAGCCCATTCCACTGATCAACAACCCTTTGACTGAAGACCTGTTGTCGCTTAACTGTCATACACCTCAACTTGTCTAACCTGAATTGATGACCCCTATGTGATACTCTAAACTGAAGAGCGCCATTTAAATTGACCTGATCTAGTCCTTTAACAATTTTGTACATTTCAATCATGTCCCCCCTTAATCTCCTATACTTGAGTGAGTACATATCTAATGTCACAAGCCTTTCTCCATATTCTAAGTTACCTATTCCACTGATGAGTATAGTTGCTTTGCGCTGCACTCTCTCTCTCTAACTTGTCTATATCTTTTTCTAGGTAGGGGCTCCAAGATTGTACAGAATATTCCAAGTGGGGTCGCACGTATGCTAAATACAGTTTTTTTTTCATGACTTCCTTGCTCTTATACATCACACTTCCATTAATGAGTCCCAGCATTCTGAGTGCCCTGTTTCTAGCTGAGCTACATTGCTTTTCTGCTTTAAGGTCTTTTGAAACCAACACACCTAAGTCCCTTTCCTCTGCAATAACATCCAGTTCCCTCCCTCCCATTGTATATCTGAAAGTCTCACCTCCAGACCCCAGATGCATAACCTTACACTTGTCATAGTTGAAAGACATATAAGACATAGTTAGGTCAAGGTGAAGACCTATGGCAGACAAGGGTCATGTCAATAAAGGTGAAGACCTATGTCAGAAAAGGGCACGTCAGGTCAAGGTGAAGACCTATGACAGACAAGGGTCACGTCAATGAAGGTGAAGACCTATGTCAGACAAGGGTCACGTCAGGTCAAGGTGAAGACCTATGTCAGACAAGGGTCATGTCAATGAAGGTGAAGACCTATGTCAGACAAGGGTCACGTCAGGTCAAGGTGAAGACCTATGACAGACAAGGGTCACGTCAGGTCAAGCAAATTAACACGCTGCCAACGGCCTCTACGCCTCTCCTTCACGCGCGCACACTGACGTCGCAGTAACAGATGCTAGAAAACAGCGTGGCTATGTTTCGTTCGGGGAATAAAGGATGTTTTGCTTCGACGAGAAGGGATTCACTCGAAAGTTGCCAGGAACCAAAAACAGCATGCAATGCAATGCCTGCGTCCTCCATCGCAGCAATTATCATGGGCAAGGCACCAATGCATTGCACGTTCAGCCAGGATCTCAATATCATGTTGGCTGGAAACGGCAAATTGCTGCAATTATGACCCCCATCCACACCCACACTCAGTGGCGATTCCCCATTCCTTGAGCATCATTGGGTCCGGGAACTGCGTGGTTTGGACGTCCTCACAGTCGCCAATGCGTGTGGCCTCCGGTGGAAAATCCTCAGAAGAGGCCTCAGGTCGGATTATTATAATCGATATAGTAGAATAAACATTAGTACCTTTCCTGACCGTCTAAAATCTTACATGACCCGAAACTGATTACTTATTAACCACCTGGCTCATATTGCTTCACTAAAGCATTACACGCTCAAAATCACCATCACCGGTCCTTACCACTTACAATATATTGATCGACCTAATATTATCAACACGGGAATTTTCAACCGAGGTACTCGAACACAAGACATCTCAGCAATACTTTTGGCATATTATGCAAAAACCACAACTAAGATAGACCCCGACGTGCAGGCTGCGAACAAGCGGGTGCACAAACACAGTGATTACATGTCGTACTTCATTAACGCTTGCTTCATTCGTTAACGAAATATGTCAATTTAGATATGCTTAGTTAGGTTAGTTATTTGGGCTTTACGGCGCCTCGACCAAAAATTGTGATAATTTAGCTCAATTTAGGTATGCGGCAATGCCAATGTCAGCCGATGTCCTGAGACAAAATATCTGTCGGATCTGTGAACAGCGACGGCACCATCAGCAAAGCTGACAGCAAACTAACTGAGGATAAATAACTGGAGTATTGTTAGGCCGCCACCTGGGAGCAAGAGAGCGCTGACTCAACACATGTTACACCACAACGGCCTAGCACATTCAACTCTTAATACTTCAAACTATCCTGTCGCTGGTGTCAAAATCACCCCCGGGACGTCCGAGTAGCAAATCAGCTATATCTTTGGTGCGGAGACATTTTATACTTACCATTAAAATAACCTAGTGCAGGGTTCGGTTTATACCTCTAGCAACTAGACTTGCGCAGCATACTTTTCGAGCCATCGCAAATGGATCGCAGAACTTTCGCTTCTTAAGGATACCATACCATAGCGCACTTCTCAACGAATGTTATTTGGAACGGAGCAAAGTAGTAAAATTCAAAGCAGCCAAGATGAACCCTTTGCTACCTTTCCCAGCTATTCATAATTGCATTGCTAGCTAATCCTCAGCTTTGCACAGCATCTTTCCATACTCCACAGGAATTAGATGGGCGGCTGCGTCCCACCATGGCGTTTCCAAGCTAAGGGTGTTGCCGTTGACGGCAGGAAGCAATACCAGCGTGCCGCACGGCACACAGTCCGCACGGCACACAATCCCGCGATTGATACTCAATTTTTAAAGGGGGCTACTGGTTTACCTTCCAGGTCAGATTAAGGTTAAGTTTTGTTTGGCACTTTATTTTGATTTTGAACTTTAATCGTTACCCATGACAAAACAATAATAGACACAGGTGTGAAATGTTGCCGTCTGGCTAGCTCAGTAGATGGAGCACTGGCCTGTAAAGGCCTGGCCTTGGCACAACGGATCGAGTCGCAGCACACGCCCGCCATTAACGCCTCCGGCTGGGATGGCCACTCGGCAACTGACCAGGCAAGGTCGGAGGCGGAGGCACCAGGCGGCCGTGCCCGTCTATATGGGTACGCTAAACTCTCCGTCAAAAGTGGATGGCCACTCGGCAACTGACCAGGCAAGGTCGGAGGCGGAGGCACCAGGCGGCCGTGCCCGTCTATATGGGTACGCTAAACTCTCCGTCAAAAGTGGATGGCCACTCGGCAACTGACCAGGCAAGGTCGGAGGCGGAGGCACCAAGCGGCCGTGCCCGTCTATATGGGTACGCTAAACTCTCCGTCAAAAGTGTGCTAAAGAACTGGAATTTTCAGGTCGGGAGGTGGGCTCCAGGTCGATGTAACAAGCCTAAGCTTGGCATAGATTGTGATTCCGTACAGTTCTCCTAGCAACGATTCGAACTAAATAGAATAAAACAATTGTTCCGTATAATCGTATCGCAATTCCTCATTGCGACACGATTCATGTGCGCTTTGCTACTTTGGAGCCGTCAAAGGCCAGATGATTTCGAAATGTTCACCTCATTTCGAAAACTTCTAAATTAGTGCTCCAAACAATGTTTCTTGTATCTGCGTGTAAAAATTGACTCCAAACTCAGCACCAGTGACACGATACGCACACAATATGCCCACAGCGTCACAATTGGCACAGGGCTGTCGGTGACGACATCAAGTCCCCTTGGCTGGGGTCGGACACGTCGGTGATCTCAGGCCGCCCCTGACTGGGGACGGCCACGTCGGTGACGACGACGGCCGGCGACCTTGGCCCCGCCGATCGATAGCCTTGCACGGGAGCGGAAGGATTTGGCGTCGGCGCGCTATTGATTGCTAGGTGTTGAGAGGTGCGGGCACATGTTGCGCCGCCGCCGCCCGGCGGCACCACGGCGTGACCAGGTCAGCGGTCCACGGTCAGCAGCCGGCCACACACCTCCGCCTGCGCCGACCCAGTGAGCGGCGGACAGTGTGCCGGGCCGCCAGTGTGTGACGTCAAGCCGGTGGTGGAGTCAAGTGAGGCGAAGTAAAGTAAGGTGGAGTGAAGTGAGGCGAGGTGACAACTGATGCGAGGTGAGGTGAGGTGAGGTTAGACCAAGATCAGGCCGACTGCAAGGCGGCCATAATACGTGGATGAAGTGAGGTGAGAGCACGTTTCACGATCGACGTCGCCGGTTTGCACCAGTACCCAAACTGAAGTATTCGGACAGCGAGTGCCCGGGCTGTAGTACTCAACAGGGTTGGGCCACGGCTGAAATTCTCGCCGTACACGCAGTGCATGGAGCACCCGAACTGAAGTACTCGGAGAAGCGGCATCAGGGCGGTGGTAAGTACTCCCAGCGGGGTGTGTATGGCGGGTGGTACCCAGGAGGATGTTGCAGCTGACGCGGCGGATGTGCAGAGCGGTGTGGCGCAGCAGTGTGCCGGCCACAGCAGTCGGCCCCACGACGGAGACGGCTGCACCCAGTCTCTGCTGCTGCCGCGGCGGCCTGCTGGTCACCAGCTGCGCGCCGACCACATGCAGCGAGGGCGGCGACAGGCCGAGCCAGCGGCCGCAGTCGCAAACAGCACCCAGCCCCGCCCAGTCTGGCCCCACAGCAGCTCTGCTGATCAGGAGACACCACTGGCAGGGGGACGAGCCCGCCAAACCCAGTCCCGCAGCAGCTCTGCTGATCACGAGACACCACAGGCAGGGAGTCGAGCCTGCCCAACCCAGCCCCGCAGCAGCTCTGTTGATCACGAGACGTCCCCAGCTCGGCGGCGGTCGGGGCGGGCTCAGGCGCTGGACTGGCTGCGTGGCAGCCTGCGTGGCAGCTGGGAGCTGCAGCTGCAGCTGGCGGCCGACCCGCCGCGGCGCGTGCTGCTGCGTCGTCTCAGCACGGACGACACAGACTCGGCGGCTTCGCTGCCGCCGGCCGTCTCCATCAGCCAGGCCGACCAGCGGCGCGTGTTCGCCAAGTTCTTCGACTTCCACCGGTGCTACGACGTCATGCCGAACTCGGCCAAGCTGGCCGTGCTAGACGTGGATCTGCCGGCGGCGGGCGCATGCCGCCTGCTCCAGCAGAGCGGGCTGCGCGCGGCGCCGCTGTGGGACGGTCGCTGTCAGCGGCTGGTCGGCATGCTCACCATGACGGACTTGCTGACCATGCTGGTGGCCGGCGGCGCCGGAGGTGCGAGCACGGAGCACGGTCAGCGCCGGCTCCGGCAGTGGCGGCAGACGGCGCAGCCGCCGCCTGCGCCGCTCGTCCACCTGACGCCCGACGCCAGCCTGCACGAGGCGGCCAGGACGCTGGTGCGCCGCCGCCTGCACCGGCTGCCGGTCATCGAGCCGGCCACCGGCGACCTGCTGCACCTGGTCAGCCGGCAGCGGCTGCTGCGCTTCCTGCGGCTGCACCAGCACGAGCTGCCGCGGCCGGCGCTGCTCGACCAGCCGCTACACGCGCTGGCCGGCGTCGGCACCTTCTGCGGCCTGGAGGTGGCGCGGCCGCACACCAGCCTGGCGGCGGCCGCCGGCGCGCTGCTGCGCCGCCGTCTCTCGGCGCTGCCCGTGGTCGACTCTGCCGGCCGGCTGCTGCGCGTGTGCACCAAGTCGGAGATGGTGTCTCAGGCGGTGGCGGCCGGCTGCGGCGCGCTGCACGAGCCGGTCAGTGCAGCCGGGCCGCCGGGCGCCGTGGTCACCTGTCGGCTGGACGACACGCTCGGCCAGCTGTTGAAGCGTGCCGGACAGGCGCACGTGCACCGGCTGGTGGCCGTCGACCACCAGGGCCGAGTCGTCGGCGTCGTGTCGCTGTCCGACCTGCTGCGGGCATTGCTCGACCTGCCACCACCGCCGACGGGACCCGCGTGGCCAACAGGTCACCAGTCGGAACCGCGTGACGGAGATATTACCAGTGGCTCCGCCTAGCGGACATATCACCAGTTGACCTCGTGTGAAGGAGATACCACACATGCTGCATGGCCATTGCAGTCGATGCGCCCTGAACCCCCTCCCTCCTCGCGCGACGGAGATACCATCAGTCAAGTCCACGTGACGAGATACCATCAGTCAAGTCCACGTGACGAAATACCACTAGTCAAGTCCACGTGACGGATATTCCACTAGTCAAGTCCACGTGACGGATATTCCACCAGTCAACTCCACGTGACGGATATTCCACTAGTCAAATCCACGTGACGGATATTCCACCAGTCAAGTCCACGTGACGGAGGTTCCACTAGTTGACCACGTATGACAGAAGTACTACCAGCTGAATCTTGGTGACGAAAGTCCAACCCCGTCTGACGGAGGTAGCGGACACTTAGTGTCGTCAAATTGTTCAAATATGTGTCACTGCCCTTCCATGATAACATATCAGGCATTCCCACCGACGAACTGTGATCCTTTATACTCTCACACGAACACGGGTTCAATGGCAATCCGCCAACCAAGCGCTCACCTATCGCCCTACAGACATCTTCAACACTGTGTCGCATGCAATGTAAGCGTGAAATTAAACCGCGACATGTCCGCAGTCGACCAGTGTCGGTGTCGTACCTCCACATGTCCGCAGTCGACCAGTGTCGGTGTCGTACCTCCACATGTCCGCAGTCGACCAGTGTCCGTGTCGTACCGCGACATGTCCGCAGTCGACCAGTGTCGGTGTCGTACCGCCACATGTCCGCAGTCGACCAGTGTCCGTGTCGTACCGCGACATGTCCGCAGTCGACCAGTGTCCGTGTCGTACCGCCACATGTCCGCAGTCGACCAGTGTCCGTGTCGTACCGCGACATGTCCGCAGTCGACCAGTGTCCGTGTCGTACCGCGACATGTCCGCAGTCGACCAGTGTCGGTGTCGTACCTCCACATGTCCGCAGTCGACCAGTGTCGGTGTCGTACCTCCACATGTCCGCAGTCGACCAGTGTTGGTGTCGTTTCTTTTGTATGTCACATGCTCAATTGTTTATGTTCTGCAACTACTCTGTCAGAGTTTTTCAGAGTTTTTCTAGCTCTATTCTTGTGCGGTTGCTTTGGAGGATTCATCTTCCCCTGAACCCGCCCCGACCCCTGGTACCTCGGCAACGTGACCTCTCATCACCACACGCTGGTGCAGACGTGCCGACCTATTGTCGAAAAGAAATCCATCCGCCTCGGCTCAGAATAAAATCAATACAATTTGCAAGGCCGAACCCAGGAACCAAAGAGCGCTGGAAACTTCGCGATGTCCATTCCCAGGGAGAATCGCGTCATGGTTCACTCTGATCTACACGCGCGTGCTCCCAACTTATTTCTTGATGTTCATTCTGCAACTCGTATATTCAAAATACATGCATCGAAGCAATAGCGACATTAGGCGTCATCAAATGGGAATAGTGCCGTTTATCGACAGCCAATATTTTGACAAGTTGCCCGACTGCAACGACTGAACCTGGCACCAAAATTGAACGTAAAATGTAACGTGAAGATACCTCAATATCCTTAGAAAATCAATATTTTAAATACAGTGCCATCCTCGTAGTTTGAAGACATGATTTCACCTCTAAGCACCCACCTCACATCGCAATAAGACGGCGCAACTCTTATTCACCAAATAAACCCCTTCATGTAAGACGAATTAAGTGTATTCAGACACAGATTGTCCCAGACGAAAAAGAGCAAAACTAACAATAAAGCTCTGAAAAACGTTCCGATAACGTTATTCATCACAATAAATTTAAAGTTCAAACAATTCATACACCGTTGTCGTGACAGAAGGGCCTATGGCAATGCGAAACGGAGGGGGATTTCGACCCTTAGGTCTCGGGAACTACTGAAACTAGAAACGCTAAATCTGGGGGAGGATTACGGTTGTTCTGAACTCTCTGCAGTATATATTTTACTACCCTAGGTCAATGCCTTCAGGATCAAATCAGGTCGACCATTCGGGCGGCGCGCCGCGAGGACGAAACCTCTGTGGCGGCCTACAGGTGGACTTTTACCACGCAGTTCCTATAATTACCAACGGATTTTAAAAAAATGCATACGATGCGCTCATCAAGTTGCATCAGTCATAAGATGTCACTAAAATATCCCTGACCGTTTATGAAATATATCTTCGAAAAACAGGAGGGATTTACGGATTCCGCCACCCTCTTAGCCAGTGTGCGTGTGAATTAATCCAACGACATCAAAGATGGCTAGGGACTGTTTCTTTTTTTGTTGGTCATTGCTTTAAAGAACAGTCAAGTCAACAAGACAACTTCTATCGGAACCGGCAATCGGTACTGCCAGATCTACGAGATGATGTCATATATCCCAAGCAGTGGCGTACCTAGGATTTTCGCGGGGGGGGGATTTCGAGGGGCCCACCTGCCCCCATTTTTTAAAAAGTGCACGGATTTCGATCACTATTTTTCAAAGGGCCATCAAATAATTAGTGCCAACTTAATTGTCCTGTGCCCAATCTACCACCGTCGTTTTCCGAGTCACCGGATTTCAACCCTAACTCCCACCATCCTGTTCGAAGGGTTTTCTTTTGGCATCCCGAGAAAAGTCCCCATGCACTGCTGAAATTACACGTATTCAAATTACATACAAATGTAAAATTTTCCAATTTCAGACATTCCAGTTAACAAAGCCCGGCCGCCAAAACACCAACGTTCGTGCGCGTGCACACCCGCCTTGCGCATTCGGCGCATTCGCCACACTTGGTGCAATTCTCCGGTTTCTGCACGGCCTCCTACGTTTTGCTAATTGCTACCGCATGATAGTCTTGTGCCATATTTGACTTGTGGAATGCTTCGTATGTGGGTTCGCTGGGAAAATTCGATGAATTCAATTCGATGTTCGACGTTCTCTTCTTCTCATATTTGCTGGAGGTTAAGACATCCGGATACCCGCTGTGCTTTCATATGCCTCATCTCTTTCGTTAAATACGCTCCCAGATTGGCTACCGGAGCCCATAGCTAAGTGTTCCTTTTGACCCACTGCGTTTTCTTCGTCTACGGATGTGTTTTAGAGTTACTGTTGATTTTTATTAGGGGTCCGGCAGATTGTTGAGACCCCAGCTCTTGTTTAGAGCTTCGTTGTTTTTTGTCCACCGACGATATTTTTGAGGTACCAGGCGTGTTTGAATACCCAGATTTGTTTATGAAGTGCCCGGTCTATTTGTTCACTTTTTAGTACCATGTCGCTTTTTGAGGCCACCAGCAAGTTCTTGACGCCTCCATGCGGTCTCATGGTCCCGATGTGCGTTGAGGGTCTCCGTTTTTTTAGCCCTCGGTGTGTTTATTTAGAGCTGCAACGTATGTTTTAAGGCCTTGCTGCTTTTTGCGAGACTAGGTACGCTTTGTACGACTCGGTGCATCTTCGGCCTCCCATTTTGCTCTTAGGGTCCTGCTGTACTTATTTGGGGCTCCTGACGCACAGTTGTGGGACCCCAAGACGATTTTGTGTCTCCGGTATTATTTCTCGCGCATGCGTGATTCCGAATGACCAGACGCCAGTCTTCTGGGCTCGACGCAATTTTTGGTGACTTTCCCTGAATTTTGTTAAGTCCTAGTCCCGGCCTGATGCTTCGGGCCCCTGGTGCCATATATCTGTGTCCCGCAGCTATTTTTCCAGCCCCGATACTATTTGTCGGGGCCGTACGCGATTTTTTAAGGAATCTGGTGGTATGTTTGGGGCTCTCGAGCGATTTCCTGGCTCAGCATATAATTTTTGTAATTCCTCCTGACTTTTTAGAGCTCCGGCTTGATTTGTGTCCGATCCCTATGAGATTTTTGGGCCACGGTATGCTTACTTGGGGCCATCGACGCCAATTTTTTTAGAGCCCCGAGGGGAATTTTTGATGCCCCTACCATATTTTTTTAGACTACTGACATAAATTTTGGGTCGCAAGCGCAATATTTTGAGGCTCGACGCCAGTACGTGGCGCGCGTTGTACTTAGCTGGGCCACGACGCGACTTTGGCGGGCCCCGGCACGAATTTTCGTGCCCGGCGTGAGTTTTTTTTGGTGCCCGTTGTATTTATTTAGAGCCGCTATGCAAATTCTGGGGTCCACGACGAGAATGTATGGGACCCCAGAGCGATTTTTGGGGACCCCGACGAAATTCTTGTGGGCCCACCCCTTCAGGAGTGGGATGGAGGCATTTTCCTCTTTGGTACCCCACTGCAGCTGCTCAACGAGTCTTTTGTTTCAGCCAATGGCAACCTTCAAGTAGAAAGGCCCTTCGGAGAACTTTCTTTCGGGACCTGTTCGGAATTTTCCGGTGCTCAAGTCGATTCGATTTAGTCCCGGTGTGATATTTTGGTGTCGATTTCTATTTTTGTAAGCCCCAGCGCGATATTTTGAGGCCCGGTACGATTCTTCGGGCTCCCGGTACATGTTTATCGGTGCCACAACAGGCTTCTTTTCCGGTGCTCGACGCGTTTTTTTTGTGAAGGGGGTCTGACGCAACTTTTGGCCGCAGAGCAACATTTCGGGTAGGCATTGCCTTTTGTGAAGGCAGTTGCGACTTTTGGCTTCGTCGCAACTTCTTGGGCCCCAGTATGATTTTGAAGGGGAGCAACGCGACTTTTGGGGTCTAAGTGCGATTTGTGGGCCCTATCGTCATTTGTTGAGACCCCAGCGCAAGGTTTAGTGGCTTCGACACGTTTTGGGGGTCCGAACATACTTTGGGGCCTTTTAGAGCAATTGTCTGCACCCCAGAGTGATTTTCCATGTCCGGACTGATTTTTTTTCGTTGCTTTGGTTCATTTTGTATTATTCCGATGAGACTTCTGGGGCCCGGATGCGACCTGCCAAGCCCTTACCGTGATTTTCAGGGGCCAGGACGCGACATTTTGGTACCCCGAGGCTCAGCGTGATTTTCAGGGTCCCAGCCAGTCTGTTTGGGGTCACACCGCGATTTTGAAGGATCCGGCACCACTTTTTTGGGCCCCAAGCGTGATCTTTAGGGGCTAGATGCGAACCTTTGAGGTCCCAAAAGTGATTTTCAGAGGCCTTGGACTGACCGTTTGGGCCCCAGAGTGATTTACAAGGCTCCAGCCCGACCTTTTGAAGCCCCAGCGTCATTTTTGGGGGCACCAGCGCAGCTTTTCGGTGACCCCGGCACGACTTTTTGGAGGCCCCAGCGTTATTTTCAGGGGCCCCGGTTCCACTTCTTCGGGCCCCTAGTGTCAGCTTTAGGGGTTTCGAAAGGACCATTTTTTGGGCCCCCAATGTCATTTCTAGGGGCCCCGGTTAATTTTTTTCGGGGGCTCCAACGGGATTTTTGGCGAGCTTCGAGCAATTTTTTCCGACCCCGGCGCGAGTCTTGGGCGTCCAACAACCTCTCAGGGAGGAAACTTCCCCAACTGCCCCCCCCCCCTTCGGTACGCCACTGATCCCAAGAGCTATCAAGTAAAACCAGAGATAATTTCATCTCATACTGCGGACCAGATAGATGTGGTGATACAGTATAAAACGCCCCGACATGTCTGGTATCTCTCGCGCCAAAACATACCGACCCGTCAGCTACGGAACTAGTCAACTCCGGAACTAGCTACCGACCAGTCAGCTGTCCTAGTCGTCTGCCCGGCCAACACTGTTGCACACACACACACACCACATCACGTACACTGACTGAGAGGTTAGTGTACACCAGCACACACACACACGCACGCACGCACGCACGCACGCACGCACGCACGCACGCACGCACGCACGCACGCACGCACACACACACACACACACACACACACACACACACACACACATCACATCACGTAAACTGATTGAGAGATCAGTGTACGTGATGTTTTCCTCATCGCATGGAATGATGATGATTCCTCATCGCATGATGCACGCACACACACACACACGCACGCACGCACGCACGCACGCACGCACGCACGCACGCACGCACGCACGCACACGCACACGCACACGCACACACTGACTGAGAGGTCAGTGTACACCAGCACACACACCACATCACGTACACTGACTGAGAGATCAGTGTACACCAGCACACACACACCACATCACGTACACTGACTGAGAGGTTAGCAGTGAGGTTCCACCAGTCCAGCACACGAGGCCGGTGTTCCGGTGGCCGGTTGTAGAGCACACACCACATCACGGTATACAGATTGAGAGGACGACGCCAGCAGTGGGATTCCACAAGTTTAGCATACAAAGCCGGCGCCCTGATCAGCAAGCGCAGTTTCACTGGCTCCATCTTCGGGGATTCATCTATACCCACACACATGTATGCCATTTCCATAGATTTCTACAGAATATACGCTTAGGTTTTCCGAACCATCGTGAGATGATATTGAATGCTGTTTGCACTTTTACTGACCGGCCATGTGCTTTGACGGGTCGGATTTCTGAATTTTAGGTAGTAGGTTGAAGTGCACAGCTTCAGGAAAACTAAGAGGGTCATGCAAATTAAACAATGGAATGGCAGCATGGTTACAAATTCAAACTGTCCCAGCAGTCATACTACGTCTGAGTAAATTCCTAAAAATATGCGTAATTTGTGTTAAGTTATCGTCTCCTGCGAAAACAGTAAGTGCCTAGTCCTCCAGTGCACAGATATATTTTCACAAAAATCAAAAGCACGCTTTTATAAAGCCGTACCAGGGAAGTACCTGTGCACATGACGGTGAATCAGAGATCACGGCCACGTGAGCAGGGGAACGTGGAGAAGAGGAGACCCGATCACGTGACGAGCCGGTGCTCCACCGGACCGGACGGATCAGCTGAGGGGCAGGCCACGTCGTCGGTCCACTCGTGGGGGCCGGCGGCCAGTGTTAATCACGCGACACGGCGCCACCTACCCAGCTGCCGCCATCTACCGGGTGGTAATCCCGCGACACGGCGCCACCTACCCAGCTGCCGCCATCTACTGGGTGTTAATCCCGCGACACGGCGCCACCTACCCAGCTGCCACCATCTACTGGGTGTTAATCCCGCGACACGGCGCCACCTACCCAGCTGCCGCCATCTACTGGGTGTTAATCCCGCGACACGGCGCCACCTACCCAGCTGCCACCATCTACTGGGTGTTAATCCCGCGGCACGGCGGCACCTACCCAGCTGCCGCCATCTACTGGGTGTTAATCCCGCGACACGGCGCCACCTACCCAGCTGCCGCCATTTACTGGGTGTTAATCCCGCGGCACGGCGGCACCCACCCAGCTGCCGCCATCTACTGGGTGTTAATCCCGCAGCACGGCGCCACCTACCTCAGCTACCGCCATCTACTGGGAAGGAGGTGGCGGTAACTTGGGCGGAGAAGTCAGTCCAAGTTCTGACTTGAACCAGTCGCCTCCAGCAGTCACACTAGACTCAGTCACACCCGCCGACCACACCATTGACGGCGGCGCGGCTGCATCCCCTCCTGTTGGTGTAGTCGGTACCGTGTCCCGTCTCTAACCTCCTACCAGAGGTAGTTTGTCAGAAAAAACGGGAAAAATGAAATCGCACCAATATCGGCGGCAATATCGGCGGCAGACAGTATCAAATCGACAGTAGTCGTGATAATAAAATGGACGCGTCCAACAGATCATCTAAGTTGACATGAAGGAAAAATTATCCAAATGGGAAGATTTACAGATGGCCATGCAGCGTACTCAGACGGGAAGCGTTTCCCATATACAAATAGCTATGCAGCGTACCCAGACAGGAAGCGTTCTCCATGTAGATAGCCAAGCAGCGTACTCAGACAGGAAGCGTTCCCCATGTACAAATAGCCATGCAGCGTACTCAGACGGGAAGCGTTCCCCATGTACAGATAGCCATGTAGCGTACTCAGACGGGAAGCTTTCCCCATATACAGATAGCCAAGCAGCATACTCACAAAGGCAGTACCACTGCCAAACGCGCCGCCGACGTTGTTAAGCTGCGCCTCTTCCATCTTCTTACAGCGGCCCACCGAGGAGTAGATGCGCTCCACTATCTCCGAGAACTCTGGCACCACAGCCCGGTCGGTGGGCACCGTGTACGCTGGGGAGACGCGGTGTTTTGACTGCGCCGCCAGTACGCACCCACCACACCCATAAATGGACCGACAGCGTACATTGTACACGCATGGCTCATTAACCTCACCGCACTGTACACTGTCCACACATGATGACAACACCGTTTGTGTGTTTGTTTGTTGTTTATGAGGGCTTCGGGGCACATCGACTGCCAAGCTCTGCGCCCAAATACCAATACTGTACCATTGGTGCCATGGCCGTATCACCAGCGTACCAGTACTACACACGTAGTACCAGCAATGCACCAGTCGTACCGGGATTGTACCGCCAGTGCACACTACACACTGCGCACACACATACTGAAGAGACAAGTGTGCACAGCTGCCAATACTACTAGCGGTAAAGCAATGTTATGCAACATAGGCAGGTGGACGCATGGTAAGCAGCTCACTTCACCGTCTGAGTGCTTGGTACGGGGAACTCGCCCACCCTACATACACCCCAGGAAGAACAAAGTTTGGAACTTGACATTCTTAAAATAAATTCTACATCCGCTGACTGTTGAACACTGCCACTGTCGAACAAGGTAAATAAGACTAATTTGGCAGGGCATACCACAATTACGAGTTTGAACCGTTAGTGTCACTATACTTGATTAAAGACGCTACTTTAAAATGCTTCATCGGCGTTCCAGGCAATACTGTGACAGTGGCATGGTCTGTTCACTTCGCTGCCATTGCGGGGCTCGGAGACTTCAGGGGATGCCCCCCCCCCCTCCCTCCCCACCCAGTCTACCGAAAGCAAATGTAAAGACCGTGAGCAGAGGCTATCCACATAGGCCCACCAGACCGGGGAACGGCGGGGGAGTGTACTCACGGCAAAGCTTCTCGTCCACCAACCACACATACGCACCAGCCATGGTTAGGGGAGAGTGCACTCACCCCATAACCCTGCGTCCACCGACTAAACGAACCCATCAGCCAGGGGAGGAGACGGAGTGTACTCAACACACCGCCTCTTCCTCACCAACAACATATCCACTAGACAGAGGGGGGGGGGGGCGCGTACTCACCACATGACCCTGCGTCCACCGACTAAACGAACCCAACAGCCGGGGGAGGGGAGGTGAGCGTACCACAGAGCATCCAGCGCTACAACCACATGGGCAAACATCCTACATTCGGAAACGTTTTGTGCCGACGCAAATTCGACAATGCCAATCGAAGTCAAATGTACATCAATTTCGAATTCAAAAGGTGGCTGACCCTATATTCTTGCTGCCAACACACCGGGAGCACGCATCACTTTCTCCCTGGCAACTACAGCAGGCAGGAGCCCTTTCAAAACACCCCTCCACCCACAGCCTGCAACCACAATACAGGTTGCAAAGTGGCGAAACTTTTGCAAACGCTCCTTCAAGAGTCTTCACTTAGCCGAAATAGAAAAAGCCAGTTGAAGTACCAACGTGTATCGGCTAGATACGTACACCTGAGCAGCGACGTCATTTACCAATCACTTCGGCCAGCAGTTATTCTACACTATCAGGGGGTAGGGGGCCTCATAATAAGCTTTCAGCTTATGCATCACCAACTGCACTATGCTATTATGTACTCCTTATATCAATGAATGTCTTGGTTTCTACAAAACAAAAAAACCATAAGCTGTGCATGGTGGACAGAACTGGAGGGTTTACTCACCACAAAACCCTTCCCCACCAGTCACACGAACCCACCAAACAGGAGGGATGGAAGATATTTCACCAGTCACCAGAGCCCCTACCCACCAATCACAAAGAACCACCAGCCAGGGGTACGGCAAGGTGTGCCCACCACATAATTTCATGAACACCAACTGCACAGACCCACCAGCCCAGGTCAGTGGAGGGTGTGCTCACCACGGAGCTCCTTGACCACCAACCACACAGACTCACCAGCCCAGGGTAGAGGGTGGTGTGCTCTCCATAGCGATCCTTGCCAACCAACCACACAGACCCACCAGCACAGGGTAGGGGAGGGTGTGATCACCACATAATTACTTGACCACCAACTGCACAGACCCACCAGGCGAGGGTAGGGGGTGGTGTCACCTCCATAGTGTCACCTGCCAACCAACCACGCAAATCCAGCACCTGGCGGAGGGGAGGGTGTACTCACCACAGAGCCCCTCGCCTACCAAGCATGGCGTGGTGGGCATGGATCGAATGACGTATACTGAGCTCACCCCCAGCTTCTGTCGCAACACCTGAAACATGAAAACCAATAGCAACGCGTTTGTAGGCATCAATTACACAATTACACACGCACGCACGCACGGGCACACACACACACACACACACACACACGCACACGCACACGCACACGCACACGCACACGCACACGCACACGCACACGCACACGCACACGCACACGCACACTCACACGCACACGCACACGCACACGCACACGCATCAATCGTGAAGGCGAGGAAAAATTAAGTAGTACAACAAGAATCTTCTTGTACTTCCCAGTCAGTTTCGGGCATCTTTATCAAACATCAGTGAGTTTACAATCATTTTCAAAGAGCTCCATTCATGTTTTGGCGGGAAAGTGGTAGATAATTTATTGGACAGAATGCTCTGGATGACAAACATCCAGGGCAAAGCCAACTCTAGTAAAAAAAGCGTATCTAATCTGATTTACTAGGTCATAGATACTCAGGTGATTTAACAACGTCCAAAACACTGGTAAATTGTCAGCAGATGCGGCATCCGTATGTGTAGTTCGATTAGCAAAACCACATTTCACATGAGTTTCTACGTTCCTTTTTTCGGATAATGGCAACTTGAATTGCAATATTAGACAATTTACTTCAGCTTGAAGCGTTATGCACAACGTTTGCTGTAAGATAAGCGCACAAATAAATGATATATAATACATGATTAGTTACTCGCTGATATTATATATATATATGCAATTCAAGTTGCCATTATCCGAAACAAAGGAACGCAGAAACTGTCATGTGAAATGTGGTTTTGCTAAACGAACTACACATACGGATGCCGCATGTGCTGACAATTTACCACAGTGTTTTGGACGTTGTTAAATAATCTGAGTATCTACGACCTAGGAAATCAGAATGGATACGCTTTTTTTACTAGGGTTGGTTTTGCCCTGGATGTTTGTCATCCAGAGCATTCTGTCCGAGAAATTATCTACCACTTTTCCGCCAAAACATGAACGGAGCTCTTTGAAAATGATTGTAAACACACTGCTATTTGATAAAGATGCCATAAACTGACTGGGAAGTACAAGACGATTATTGTTGTAGAGAAGAAGTTAATACATAATACATGTTATCCTCTCCGACCTGGAATGCGCCAAGAAATTCCTCTCCAAATCCAGGATCGAAAATCATCAATCCAGCCGTGTGCAGGGCTGTAAATACTCGGAATTACTGGATGCGTTACCAGGGGAACAAAAGTAGTCGGACAATTCCTTCTTGCACGCTGCCATCCCTTAGTTAGTCATTGGGGTTTAAAGGAGTGTCGACCCAGTTAGATCATATTACGCCCATAAATGTATTTGAGGGAACAAAGGCAAATACTTTCCGAACTCATCCAGGCATCTACTGAAGACACCATGAAGGATACATCATCCCAACCTAACCCGGTAATTTTCGCAGGGATTTGTATTCCATAAAAAAGTGAAACAACTTTATACTTGCAAGGCAAGATGAATCATCACCAATCACATCTTGCAACGTGATGCCACCATCCCCTGCCTGATGACCCCCGTAACCACGCAGCCGTGTGGCTATCGGGTAGGGTGATTCGACTGACGTCGTGTGGCTACCGGGTAGGGTGATTCGACTGACGTCGTGTGGCTACCGGGTAGGGTGATTCGACTGACGTCGTGTGGCTACCGGGTAGGGTGATTCGACTGACGTCGTGTGGCTATCGGGTAGGGTGATTCGACTGACGTCGTGTGGCTACCGGGTAGGGTGATTCGACTGACGTCGTGTGGCTACCGGGTAGGGTGATTCGACTGACGTCGTGTGGCTATCGGGTAGGGTGATTCGACTGACGTCGTGTGGCCACCGGGTAGGGTGATTCGACTGACGTCGTGTGGCTACCGGGTAGGGTGATTCGACTGACGTCGCCGCAACGTGCAAGAAGGGCTTACGTGACCACTCGTTCTCTCCGGAGTTCAAAGCCAGAATGACCTGATGATGATTGGGATTTTAGGGCGCATCGACCAGGGTAGGTCATTTAGCGCCCATGCAAAATGACCTGGTCCACCAACGCGTATTCGTACTGATACAAATGGCATTCAATAGGGTAACTAGGAAAATTAACCTCATGCTCATGATACCTCAATTGGAAAATGTCAAAAAAGTAGTGTCTGTTTTACTGGTAATGTTTTCTCCCTTTGACTCCTTTTCTAAGTGAGGAATCATGGGCATATGGCTAATTCTCCTAGTTACTCTATATCTACCCAACATGCTCACTATCAAATATGCACCAGAGCAACTAAAAATAGCATGTTCTTCAACGGATGATTCATGATCCAGGACACACTCGCATGTCCGTAGATATATTGTGTGCCAAAAAATGTGCCCAATGCCTAATAATATGATGACCATTAAACAATCCTCAACTTTCTGCAGGGTGGGGCACTATATTTATAATGTCAAAGGCAGGAGCAGGGCTACCTGCCGGCAGTGTTGGGCATGAGCGGACACACAGCCACATCACCGCGTTATGAAGGCAGAGTACACATACATCAGTGACGCGGGCCAATGGGAGGCCGGCGATGACAGACACGAACAGCTTGCCGTCGCTGGCTATCCGGTGCATCTCCTCTGGGCTGACACGGCCCGCAACGCCGTCCAGGGCGCGCCCCAGCAGGTGGGGCTTTACCGCCAGGAACACGACATCACATAGCTCCACCACATCACCTGTGTCAGACACACATCACATGTCAGATACACAACATCACCTGTTAGATACACCACATCACCTGTCAGATACACAACATCACCTGTCAAATACACAATATCATCAATCACCTATCAGATACATCACATCACCTGTCAGATACACAACATGTCAGATACATCACATCAACCATCAGATACACCACATCACCTGTCAGATACACATCACCTGTAAAATATACGGCATCACCTGTCAGATACACAACATCACCTGTCAGCCACACAACATCACCTGTCAGACACACATCACCTGGCAGATGCATCATGACGACTGTCATATGCATCACAACACTCAGCAAATTCATCACAAGACCTATCAGATGCATCACGATGACCGTCATATCCATCATATCATCTGTCAGAGGCACCACATCATCTATCAGATACACCATGCCACCCATCTGATACATCAGGTCACCTGTCATATGCATACGACACCCAACAGATACATCACAACATCTGTCAGATACATCACAACGCTTGTGAGATACATCACGACGGCCGTCATATACATGACATCAGAAGTCACATGCATCACAACCAGGGTTGGACAAATAGCATGTCCCTGGATTTTTTTGAATCCAGAACATTATCCTCTCAGGAATACTATCCTCTCATGCTTCTTATTTGGAGCTCAATGGTGCTGTTTGGCAATGAACTGCTTTGTGATAAAGTGCTCAAGATTCACTGGAAGGTGCAAACTGATGTTCTGATGTCATAGTTTTGGAGGCAAATATTCTCTCCACATTCGATTCTCTCCAAGTTTTCCTCTCCACATCCAGGATTAGGAGGCATCAATCCAAATCACGACTAAGAGGCATAAACGACATCGCCTGCCAGCCATACCAAATCACATGTCCGATACATTACAACAGCGTTATCATTGCATTACAACACCTGCCAAAAGCATCACGGGACCACTCAGATACATCACGTCACCTGTCAGATATACCACGACACCCCTCAAATACATCACATGTCAGATCCGCCATATCCCAGTTATATAAGTCACCATATCGTCAGTCACATATCACATAACATGGCATATCACGCGCAGAAACAGAACAAAAGTAGAAACGAGTTCTTCATGTGAAAATATATGAATTTGATAGCTAGAGAATTATCGTCACGAAATTGAAGATTCAAAAATACAAATCCAACCCTATGGAGTTCAAGAGCGCATCGACTGCACTGGTCGTGCACAGCCAAGTCCAACCCTGATCGGAAGTCGATCTAATGGCACCATAGACGTCAGCAACGACATGCCCATACCATGATTTACTATCCGGAGTTTCATCTCGAGCTATCTTCACAGAGAGGTAGTTTTCATGGTCACAGCACGTCCAATATGTCCGAATGACCTGTGGGTTTCCCACAGATTGTCACTGCAATATTAGCTGAGTGTGCCGGTGAAGTGGTGGCGGTATTGCTCACAGTTGTCACAGGAGGTGACGGCGCCCCACTGGCTCCACTCATCCAGATTGGCCCTGCTGGGAGCACTGGCGTGCACGTGCGACGCCTCCAGCAGACCTGTAGCCACCACACAGTGTCAGCGTACCAGGTGATGACTAACAGCCAACACAGGCACAGCCACGGTAACGGGTAACAGGCCATCCAGCAGACCTGCAGCCACCACAGTGTCAGCGTACCAGGTGGTGACTAACAGCCAACACAGGCACAGCCACGGTAACGGCCATGAAACCTTCAACAAGGAAATTAATGGTCACTAAATTCAAATGCATTACACATGTCACTAACTGGTTAGAAATACGATATTACGTGCAAAATGAACAGAGTGTGATGGGCGAAAATCACTCGAACCCATCAAAGTTTCGCACATGTGTGATGGGTGAAAATCACTCGAACCCATCACACTTTCATACGTGTGTGCATTCAATCCTTGGCTGCTTTGTCTATGTGACTCCATGACACGAAAGACAGCAGACCGTTGGCACTTCCGTCTAGGTTGGCCTCCGCATCACTCCATGCCTGTGACGGCACACCACCCTCAGTGGCAGTCAGCTGGTGATGAGTCTATTTCCGAGTGGTGTGAGGTCCTGGACTCGGCGCTCGCCAGTGCACTGTATTTTGCTCCCCTCCCAAGTGCAGGGTGAGGTTGTTGCAATCCTTCCTTTCCCATATTGTGTCCAAACGGAGGGGGGGACATCGACATTAAACAAAAGACCAGAATCTCGCATGACTATATCTCGCAACGCATACCCGATATGCATACTTGGGGTTACTGCATGGTCTGTCAGGTTCATGTTACGCAAGAAACAATAATGATTACGTTACAAGAGACTGGCCCAGAATCTGACCGATTTCTAAGACCATGTTCAAGGAGATAGTTGACACAAGGATGAATTCATAAAATCAGACAGTTGCATGGTTAAGGGGAGTGCGAAGGGGCAGCTGCCGCCCCTGGAGGGTCTGAGGCCCTAAACGTCGGTGCAGGGGGCCCGTAAGAGCCTTCTATGCCGACGTAAAAGGTCCTGAACAGGAGGAAGGGGCCGGGCTGACGGAAAAGGTCCCGGGCGAATTAAGAGGGGCCCCGAGTCAACCGAGTGTACCCTCAGGAAGATGTTGAGGGCCCTTGGCTGGGATAACGTGAAGGGCCTATAGATCGACGGAGGGAACCCTGGATAGCTGGAAGAGTCCCGGGCTGACTGAGAGGCCCTTGAGCCAATATGAAAGGTTCCTGGGCTGTCAGCGGAGCACAAGCCGAAGGCAGGGCTCCTGATATGATGGACAGGGTCCAGGCGTTTGAAAAGGGGCCTCCGGCTTGCCGGAAAAGGCCCCGGATCGTCAAAAAGAGCTCCTGAGATGACGCGGGGTCCTAGTTGCTCGAGGACGTCGAGCATCAGAAAGGGACCTTGGGTCGACGGATGGGGCCCAAGCCGTACAAGGACCACTGGCCCGGTGGAGGGGGCCCAAGCTGTTGAAAGAGGGCTTCCGACCTGACAGAGGAGGCCCTGGATCGCTAAGGAGGGCCCTACGCCGACGGACGGTATCCCTAGTCGTGGGAGGACCCTGGGCCATCGGAGAGGTCCCAGCGCTGGTATGAAGGGTTCCTAGGCCCATGGGGGCCAGGGCCCTTCCATTATCTAAGCTAGATAATGGAGAGGAAACCCAAGCTTTTGAAGAGGGGACTCCGGCCGGATGGAGTGTCCTGAGCCGTTAAAGAAGGTCCCTGAGCCGACGTATGGGAGCCCCAGGCCGGACGTGAAGAGCCACTAGGAAAACTTTGACTCACGCTGATGGAGGGGCTCAGAGCTGACAGCATGCTTCAGGCCGACAGAGGCCCCCCGAGCTACGGAGACGATCCGGGTCGAAGCGAAGGGTTCTCGGTGGTACGAAAAGGGCCTCTAAGCCCATGGAAGGGCCCGGACTGTTAAAAGGCAGTGGCGTTTCCAAGGGGTGAAGAGGCGAATCCGAATCCGATAGAGGACGATCCGAATCCGATCCCCCCCCCCCTCACTCGTGGCGAATCCGATAGAGGACTCCAAGCGTCCGCAAGGAAGGGCAGGGATATAACCATAGGACAAATGTCAAAGCTAGTAAGATGGATAGAAAGAATAAGATAGAAGATAGAAAGAGAAAATAAAATGCAATAAAATAAAATAATCCCTTGAAGATAGAAAAACTGTCAAGGACTGAGAAGGGCCCCAAACAGCTGGAGAGGATCCCTGACGATTGAACATTGTCAATGAGCGCTAGAGAGGACTGGACTAGGATACCCAAGAGACTTGTAATGGGTCCCTATGAGGATAACAGGGCCCCCTGTGATCTAAAGAGAGTCCCTAAGGGCTAGCGATGGTTGTGATAATTACTGAGAGCCAGTTTCAGAACTAGAATGTCCTTGCCAGCCCGAAAGACTGCCCAGGACTGGGGACGTTCCCGGAGAGCTAGAGCGGACCGGATTGTGATGTTCCTGAGGCTTGGGAGGATCACCGAGGGCTGAACAGAGCCACCTAAGAGCTAAAGAGAGTTCCCAGAGCTGGTGATGTTTGCTAAAAATTGTGAGGAATGTCCTGGAACTGCAGGATTCCCCTGAAAGCTAGACAGGTTTGTCGAGGACTGGGAATGGCCCATGCAAGTTGGAGAAGACTCTTGACGGATGAATAGGTCCCGAGAGCCAGAGATGAGTGGACTGAGATGTTCCTGATCTTTTGGATAGGCACCCGAGGGATCGGGGCCCCCTGAGAGCTAAGAGAGTCCTTGAGAACTGGCGATGGATGCGAGGAATATTGAGGAGCGGCCTTAGAGATAAGATATCCTTGAGAGCCATCAATGCTGCCAAGGACTGGAAAAGTCATCCGCCGCCACATCAGCGGCAGCGGCCGCCCCAATGGCCACAGCAGTCCTAGCGGTGACGACCGCCCAAGCGACCACAGCCGTCACCGTGCACACTGTGATAACTCTAGGGCAAAACTGGCCATACATAATTATGGACAAAGCATGCCAGTTACAGAGACAATTTTGATCTTAATCGAAAGAGCTTCAAATTTGGAACATATGGATAGGCTCTCTCTATTGTCTTAAAGATTGCTTAACCCATTGGGTGTTTCATGACGCACTTTATGCACGATCACGGTTAATGGCGCGATTGCTTAACCCAGGAATGTCAGAGTTCATACCTGCCCGAGAGAAGGGAGCATTCCGTTCCCCTCATTTTGCTTGCGCCAAATATATCGGGAACCAATTGAGGTAGACAGCTGAAATTGTGCACTCACCTACATGGGTACCAAGGGTACCTTGGTTTAAAAGATCAACGTCCGGCCATGCATGATGACATCATAATGACGTCATAAGCAAAGTCCATGAGCGCGGATATATTGGATGATTATTAGTTAGCGTTTGCTATGTGAGCATTCTGCACTGTTAAATATGACCTAATGATTGCTACACAGAACCGATTCAAGACTTCCTTCCCATAAGTGGCTGAAATTACGCCAAAATATTCCCCTAAGATATGACTCACATATAGAATCGGTATATATAACGTCGGGCGTTACGTCACAGGCGGACATTCCACTATGCAGCAATAAACATGATATAATGCGCATGTTCGAATGTATGATATTTTCTCTAAACGCATGGCAAAATACTGTAGCCGTACTTACAAACATAGAAACAAAAGACCAGAACCATACATATCTGGGAGATCACACGCAGGCTGTTAGAATCTCAGATCAACGCGGAAACAGGCATCTCTCCTCCTTTCTCCCAAACAACATAGGTGTTTTTCAAGGCTCATCACAAGGTCCACTCCTCTATTGCATCTTTTCGAACGACCTCAGTCTGCACGTCCCGGTAGCACACATCACTCAGTTCGCGGACGACACCCAGGTCCTCATCTCCGGCGGCAAATCTGATCACTCCAATCTGCTAAGTCAGATTGAGACGTGTCTGAACCAGCTCTACTACTTCCTGAATAACGGTTTGAAGGTAAATACGAACAAAACTCAGCTTCTCACGTTCGGACCGCGTCGAAATCTTCTCAAAATTACTCCAATACGAGTGCGCTTTACGGACGCCGTGACAAATGAGAGCCATTCGTGTAGGGACCTGGGAGCGACATTTCATCGCCACATGTCACGGGATTCCCATGTAACTGTCGTGGTCCGCAAGTGCACTGGATTCCTTCTGGGCCTGAGCCATCTGCGCCAACATCTGCCCACTGGTACCATCTTGACTATAGTCAGCAGCCTAGTCATATCCAACATCCGCTACTGCATATCTGTTTACGGGAATGGGTCGGCAGCAAACATCCACAGACTAGACGAGGTTTTTAAATTTGTTCATGGTCAGGAACAGGGATATCTCAGGGAAATGTTTGAATTTAACAGAAATGACGCAATTAGAGGTCATCAATTCAAAATTAAAGTTAATCACAGCAGGACAAGGTTAAGACAGTCTTTCTTCACCAACAGGGTAGTAGAACACTGGAACCAGCTGCCAGGAACCATTGTCAGTAGCAACACACTGACCATCTTTAAAAACGGCATAGACAATCATTATCAGACTAGGGGGATTGTTTTTCTGTATTCCAGGGAGGGTTGACCAACAGGGAGGAGTTGGGAGTTGGGAGGAGTTTGTAATTGTTGAGTGTGTTATGCAATAGCAAGTGAGTCTCTTATTAAGTCTAAACGCTTTATAACTTTATATAGGGTGTACCTAGCAGTGGATTCAGCACCTTCCTTCGGGATGTGATACTGATGAGATTGTCTATGGTAGCACAATGGGTATGATGGGAGGAGTTTGTAATTGTTCAGTGTATTATGCAATAGCAAGTGAGTCTCTTATTAAGTCTGAACGCTTTATGAATTTGTGTGGGATGTGCCTAGCAGTGGATTCGGCACCTTCCTTCGGGATGTGATGCTGATAAGATTGTCTATGGTGGCACGATGGGTATGATGGGAGGAGCTTGTGATTGTTGAGGGTGTTATGCGGAAGCAAGTGAGTGGTGCTAGATAGGCTGGGATATATAGCTTCCTAGGAACTTTGGATAAGGGATTAGGATTGGGGTGGGAGTATGTACATTTCTAGTACCTTTTCTAGATAGGCTTAACCCAGATGGGCCCCTGTGGCTCTTATTAAGCCTTAATATTTTATAAGATCATTAACTTCGCCACTAGAGTCGTTCACTGCAGCTGATCTACATCTTTTTCACAGCCTTACTCTACTCCACAAGACCATTCTGACGGGTGAGCGTCTCACAATCAAAAGGTTGTGGGTTCGAGTCTCACCTGTCGCTACTCTTCGCCCGCGACCAATCGGCGTGAGAGACTGGCGACGCTACATGACTCAACGGTCGACGTGTCGTAAAACCAATAACCAACCAACCAACCTGACGGGTGAGCCAACGCACATTGCCGGTCAAATCACTACAAACTCTACCCTGCGAAACCGTCATACGCGTGCAGACGACCACCTGCACCTGCCAGCCATACACAGAGAGGCGGGCCGCAGGAGATTTATCTACTCGTCTGTCTTCCACTATAACAAACTCCCTACTGAAACAAAAATATCGAGGCTGTCAAACTTCAAGAAACATGCACTAGCTTACCTCCACGAACAACACTAATCGCACAAAATATAAAACAACATAGGTGTGTACACTACGACCTCACCTTTAGGCCACCGCTTTCCCATGACTTCTAGAAACTACTCGTTTATAGCTCGTGTAGTAAGTACGGTGTGTGGTGCAGATAGTGATTCAGGTATTGCATTACGTTGGTGCATCAATGTTTGCTGCGCGTCTGCTCCCACTATTGACCCCAAATCTATCCTTTCTTTGTAAATACATGTGAGTTATACCCAGGCTGTTGGCGGTGATAACAAATAACTCACAGATTTCACCGGGAGCAGCAGCACTGGTGTATTCCGCTTGCTTGTCACGGTAAGAGTCCGAACAAAGAGCCAAAACAAACCGAGGACACCTTCGGTCTGGCCGTTACCGAGCTGCCAATTATATGGCAGCACAATCCACGTCACATAGCCCGGTTCTCCCACATACTCCCCACTTGAAATGGTATGCCAACATTTCGAAAATCAAAACTCATCCGCAGAGGCCCTCATCAGGCACGCACGTAACGCTCAGCTTTCATCACACCCGCACACTGTTCCTTGATACAAACACTTGAACACTTCAATCACTCGTCCGGTTCGTCACTGTCCTCAGCCGGCGATGCTTCGAGCGCGAACAACTTCCGGATCGGTCGTCGAGTCTCAAATCCACGCATGAGTACAATAGCGGCACGAGAGCGTCCGTCACCACCGCGCAATAACGAGGTCACACGCGCCAGCGGCCACCGGCCGCGAGGTCCTTCTCCGTGCACCAGAACAACGTCACCCACTTGGGGCAGGCGGTTGGGTCGACCCCTTGGCGAGACGTTCCAAGTTCTCAACGCTTCCAGATACTCAGTGGTCCAGCGTGAGATGAGGTGATCGCACACCCGCCTCCGGTGCCTCCATGCCCTGGAGACTGATGTAACAGTGAGGGATGGACACAGGACTCCGCGTATGGTGGTAACGCCGAAAAGGAGATGAGCGGGGGTGATCACATCTTCCCCATTTCCTCCGGTTAAGGGACGGAGGTTCAAATAAAATGGAAGTTCATACAGGGTGACAGCCAGTGCCTCAAAGGCCAGGTGAGACAGGTGAAGGGTTACTCTTCGTGAGCACGTGGTTGGCGTCACGGAGAGCACTCTTCGTGACGCCAACCAATCGCTCCCAGAAGCCTCCCCACCACGGGGCTGCTTCAGGGATATAACGCCAGGTCACTGCTGAAGGGATGAGGTTCTGAACAGCATGGAAGGTTCTCGCGTTATCACTAAAGATCAAGGCTGGTGTACCCCGCAGGGCAAAGAATCGCCTGAGGGCAAGGACAAGGTCAGCAGTGTTCTGTGACTGAACAAGCTCTAAATGTACCGCTCTTGACGTGGCACATGTAATCAGTAGAATCCACACCTTCCTCCCAGTGTCGATATACAAAGGTCCAAAGTAGTCCATACCGACCTTGGCGAAAGGACGGCACGGCTCGGTCCTGAATCGTGGCAGCGCTCCTTCTGGAGAGCGGTAGGGCAGACCTCGGTACCGACGCCACCTGCGACAGGATGTCACCACACGTCTGACCGTCTGCCTACGCACCAGGTATTCTGCCGAGAGCAGCGCGAGAGTCACGCGCGTACTCTGATGGAAACATCTACGATGTGCTGCATCCACGATCAAATGGGTGATGTGCGACGTATTTGGAAGGATGATCAACGGTTCCTCCCCTGTCCGCGGTACTGCCACCAAGAGGCCTTGGTCACTAAGTTGTGGATGGAGCCGAGAGATGGTTGAACCTGCCGGCAATAATGCAGCACACCGAATGGATGCTAGCTCTCTGGAGTAGGCGTCCGCCTGGGCCTCTCCGATCCAGTAGTGCAGCGCTCCCCTTCTTTCCTCCGACGTTAGTGCACCGGTTTTCCTCCGCGCTTTTAACGTGCGACAATTCTCGATGAACCGGTACACCAAAGCGGTTCTGTTCACAACCTGTTTGAGTGCGGAGCATGTTGCGACATCAAATAGACAACTATCACGTTGAACGGACTGCATCGTCGTGTGGACGTCTGTGGTCAGCTCTTTTACACGCTTCGTCTCCTGACTTGCCTCAGAACTCTGTTTGAAGCAGTCAAACTTGACAGAAGAGACTTGGACGACTGTGGCAGGGCTGGACCTGATGAAGACAGGCCCTTTCCACCACATCTCGCAGCTCTGCATCGCCGACAGCGTCGTTCCCCGGGTGCCAAGATCCGCGGGGTTATCTTCTCCTCGGACATGCCGCCACTGCTTTCGTCCAGACAGCTGCAATATGGCGGTGACACGGTTCTGAACAAAGACCTTAAGCGGTTTGGTGCTGTGAAGCCAATACAGCACGTCCATCGAATCCGTCCAGTATGTGATTTGAGGTTCTGTAATCTTCAATGTTTGCCCGACAAAGTCCATGAGACGAGCGCCAATAAGCGCCGCCATCAGCTCCAGCCTGGGAACCGTGAGGGTGCTGTCAAGGGGAGCCAGTCGAGCTTTTGCAATCAGAAGATTGGACTCTGTACCATTTACGGTGTAGATCGCAGTACAGTACGCCCTCCTTGAGGCGTCACAGAACACGTGGAAGGTCAGTGCAGACGTGGATGTACAGACGGCGCGAGGGAATGAAGCCTTCTCGTTGGCTGTACCCAAACACCACACTCTCACCTTCTCTTGAATAAGCGATGGTAATTTCTCGTCCCACGCCTCAGCCGCAGTCTCCCTCCATGCTTGCTGGAACAGAAACTTGCCACCAATGAGCCATGGAGACAGCAGTCCAAGGGGGTCGAACGGTTTGGACACCGCTGCTAGCAACTGGCGTTTGGTGATTGGATTCCCCAGGTCGGGCACAGTCACAGTGAGACGATCTGTGGTTGTGTTCCAAGTCATTCCAAGTACTTTGGCTTCAGGTGTAAAGTCTCCTGTGGTCCGTACCTTGTGCAGGTCCATACCTCCCTCAGCGAATATCTCGACCACCCTGTCCATATCTTCTTTGGCATCTTGTTCACTGTCATGCGTCGTGCAAATATCATCCATATACAACCCCGCCTTCAGCTTCAGACAGAGCCGATTGTCAGAGTGGTGGTACCTGTCAAGGTGAGTAGAGATAGTTTGCAGCAACATGAATGGAGAACAGCTGAGCCCAAACGGAACTCGTCTGAACCTGAAACATTTGCCAGCCCACAGCAATTGCAGATACTTGCGGTCAGTTGGCGTGACCGCAACTTGGTGGAAGGCAGCACGGATGTCTGCCTGGCAGGCAACAGCACCATTTATAAAATGGAGCACAACAGCAGGCAGGTGCTGGAGAAGGTTGACTCCAGGGTCCAGGTGGTCATTCAAGCTCCTGCCAGTGGCATCCTCAGCTGAACCATCAAAAACAATTCTTAATTTACCATTTCGGTGTAGTCCTCGGTGTGGTAAGAAGAAGGCAGTGGGGGACTCTTCCACTGGCGATGACTCGATGATTGCATCTTGCTGTAATGTGGTGATGTACTTATCATACTCATCTTTCTGGGCTGGTTCCATTCTGTCCACCAATCGCTTAGAGCGTGCATAGGCTGCTGGCCGGTTGCTGACAGGCCGTTGATCTGTCGCCCACAGGAGGCCCATCTCATACTTCTTCTCACTGAAATTCCACAGTGGCAGAGGATGAGATCTCTCTTCTAGCTGAGAGTCTGTAACACCCACAGCATCCAGGGTCCACATCTGCTCCACTTGTCGGCTGCAACGATATGCATAGCGAGTAGGTTGTGGGGTGATGGGAGAATCATCTCTGCCATGAATCACATGGCCAAAGATGGT
Source organism: Ashinkailepas kermadecensis (assembly GCA_034440615.1). NCBI lineage: Eukaryota > Metazoa > Arthropoda > Thecostraca > Neolepadidae > Ashinkailepas > Ashinkailepas kermadecensis. Next base: position 60,065 of record JAOTOM010002169.1, read on the forward strand.
GTCAACAGCTCGCAAATGTTCTGTCAATGCCACCTGCTCCCACAGCACAACTGAATAGAGCTGATCTGCCACAATCAGTATATCCACAGGGCCACCTGCAAAGTCATCAGCAAGACACAGCTGTGGATCGTAGGTAACAGATGGCAGTTGGGATGGGGTTGGCTGGGAGCAGAGGCGATCAGTCTTCCACAGTTGAAGCTGATGTTGCTCCCCACCGTGACGACTCCTGAGACCAACCTGCACCCTGCCATACTCATGGGCTTCTTCTCCCCTCTCTTGGAAACCTAGGCAAGCAAAAGTTCCTGTTTCAACCACCAGGAGGCCCAGCAAGTCTGCTGCAGACGACCGAATGTAAGACGCATCCGAGCCCCCATCAAGTAGAGCTCTCAACATGCATGATCCCCTTGGTCCAGTAGCTTCTACCAGTGCCGTCTGTACAAAACATTTGCCGTCTCGAGAGCGTGAGCTGTTGCATTGCTGCAAACTCCGACCAGCATTAGGTGGGAGGGAACCGGGGTCAGCTGACTGGCTGTGGATGAGGTGGTCATTTGAGTGATCAGGCACACAAAGCAGGTGTGATTCACAATCAGCTGAGAACAGGTCAGACTCAGGGTGTGAGGTTGTCAGGTAGCCAATAGGCTGTACACCGGAATAAACACTGGAAAATGGAGCAACACATGCATTGGGGTTAGCGCAGATTACATCATCTGCAGCCACACCAGGTGCTGCTGGTGCCTCAACTGAAGGTAGTACCAGTTGGTGGCTGCACATGTTGGTAGATACACCAGTGGGTACAGTAGCTTGTGCAGCAGTTGCTAGTGAAGCATGCACCAATGCAGTACTTGCCGGTGTGGTGCTGACCAGTCCTCTCTGCTGATGTGCTACTACAGCAGATGACTTGTCTCCTCTAGAAGGTGGTGGTTTCTGTTGATGAGTTGACGAGAAATGAAGTGATGAATGATGAGCTTCTCCACACAGGGGGCAGTTCACACTTCGACAATCACGAGCATGATGGGGACCGAGGCACTTAAAGCAAACACCAGCCTTTCTCACAGTGTCCCAACGAGCAGCAACATCCTGTTTCTTGTACATGTAGCAGGCAAGCAGTCCATGCTTCATTTTGTTACAAGCTGCACAAATCCAGTTGCGGGTAGTACCTGGCCAAGTGCTCCGACCACATGCGGTATTAGCATCTTGTAGGGACATCAAGCTTGCTGCAACTGAACATCCAGAAGTAGGCCTAGGTGAGTCTGATATACCGGAAGATTGAGTAAAACCTGATGAACCACCATTCACTAGTGTTGGAGTTGATATCTTTGGTCCATTCTATACGAAGAGAGGACGAGGACAGGTCAAACGCTATGGGGTCTTGTTTACGTGCTTAGCCATTCGTGCGATCCACATAGAAATCGCGGATTCTCTCTCTCCAGTTTCGTTTGTTCACGCCCTGAGACGCTTCTCGGCTCGTAGATGTCAGGTTAGGTTAATACTATCGGATAGAGGTACCAACTTTGTCCGCGCCGAAAAGGAGCTGAAAGAAGCAGTTGAGACTTGGAACCAAGCTGAGATCAGTAAGGTGATGCTCCAGAGGGAGATTCGATGGATATTGAATCCTCTCTGAGCTTCACACTTCGGAGGTGTTTGGGAACGTCAAATTCGAACAATCAGAAAGATCCTCAATGCAGTAGTAACGGAACAAACCTTGAACGGGGGGACGAGTGGTCTAGGGGTAAGATGGTCGTCTCGCAATCGAAAGATTGTGGGTTCGAACCTCACCTGTCACTACTCTTCGCCCGCGACCAATCGGCGTGAGAGATTGGCGACGCTATATGAATCAACGGTCGACGTGTCGTAAAAACCAATAACCAACCAACAAACCTTGAACGATGTGTCCTTGCAAACTCTAATGTGTGAAGTTGAAGCGATCGTCAACAGTCGTCCGTTAACAACGGTGTCCGCGGATCCAAGGGACCAGGAGCCATTGACTCCAAACCACTTGTTGATGCGCGGTTGCCCTGCGATTCCTCCAGGCGTTTTCACACCGAATGACTCTTATCCTAGGAAGCGATGGAGGCAGGTACAATATTTGGCAAACGTGTTCTGGAGAAGGTGGTGCAAGGAATATTTGCCGAATCTCCAGTCGAGATCCAAGTGGCATGAGCGCCATATGAATCTACGCGTGAATGACTTAGTGCTGGTTGCAGACCAGGCCACTCCAAGAGGACAGTGGCCCTCGGGACTCGTGGTGCAGGTAACGACGGATCGCGATAGCCTCGTAAGCAGCGCAATGGTGAAGAGGGGTAGTTCGATTGTTCGAAGGCCTATATCCAAGTTGGTTTTGTTAGAGGAAGCCGCTTGAGTGTATGCACGATTTCTCTAACGTTGCTTGTTGTTTTTCTTCAGGAGAGATTTCGAAGCCTTGAATATTGTGTTGAGCCTAGTGGGTTCAACGGGGAGGATGTAGCCGCCAAGTGCACGGCTGGTTGGATTGGTGTACGTACGAGACGTTGACCCTCTAAGTAGCTTGAGCTAAGTAGATCGACCGCCGCGCCACGTGATGTTCATATCTCGTGCGAAACTATATTATCTGTTACTCCGCGCGCAACATTACTGAGTTGACGAGAAGGGCAATTTGAAGGCGTCTGTTAGTTTTCAATGGAGGCTCCGTGGGTGCAATGATCGGTGTCGAGCGGCAGAACCTCGGTAGGTATTCTCGCGCAGCGCGCCGTGTTCACATGTGTTAGTGTAGTAATATGATGATGCAGAAGAAATAGACTGCACATACATACATGCTCGCGTGGTTGTACTTGCTTATCTCTTTGTTCCTTAGGATGTTAGGCTGATTGATTGTGGTCGGTATTTGAATGTGAAACGTTTTTCAGAAACCGCATCAAACCTTGCAACAATACACCTGAGCATGCGAGTTGCGAATCTGCAGTTGAAAGCATGGACATCGAGATCACGCGCCTACAGAGCTATAGCACAGCTCAACCAAGGCTGCAAGCATTTATATTCGTTGACAAACCTATTGGTATTACCAAGCATGTGCATATCCTTGAGTTGGGCGAAGGGTAACGACAGGATTGGATTTTGACTGGATCTGGACACTGATTATTGCTGTCGAAAACTGAAAATTGCTTGTATTCCAGAGAATCCATGGAATTTCAGTTTCTTTGAAGTTATGCTTTTTATAGCGAGATGGAGATGACTCCAGGTGCATGCGCTTGTTTTATTCTTGCCGATTCGGAGTTACACTTTTCTTTTAACATTGACCATATGGAGGTAGCACGTGAGTTTAATTGCTGACAATCCGCGATTTCGGTAAGAAGCCTGATATTTTCAGGTTCTGACGTCACATGTTATGGTTCTGACATGGAATCTTGAAACTTGTTTACTCCATAAGCTGACCAGGATGTCTGATCAGCCACTACAAGCAGCGACGTACCAACACACACCGTTTTCCCGTGATGACGAAAAAAACATAGGGTTACAGCAACACAAGCGAGAGCTATGTATGGCACCGGGCAGACTTTCGTCGGCGGGCTCCTGCGGGGGACTTTACGTAACGGAGAGTGCCGGCCGTTACTATTCGTCGGCGGGCTCCTGCCGGGGGAGTTGACGTAATGGGGAGTGCCCGCCGTTACTATTCGTCGGCGGGCTCCTGCCGGGGGAGTTTACGTAATGGGGAGTGCCCGCCGTTACTATTCGTCGGCGGACTCCTGCCCGGGGAGTTGGGGGTAACCGTGGAGTGCCCGCCGTGACTATTCGCTGGTGGACTCCTGCTCGGGGAGTTGGAGGTAACCGGGGAGTGTTCGACGTACAACGGGATTAACACTGATCGACAAGCGTCTGTGTCATATATTTGTATTTGTATGTGTATTTGACGCCGTGGGGCTTTCCACTTTACAATAGCTCTTCTTGTCCCGAGTCAGGAAGCAAACACACATACACACGGTCATACAAGTAAATGGGTTACAGCGGCGACACAGCGATGAGCAACAGGAAGCAAGGCTGCCTGCCTCATGGGCATAACTGTTCTTCAATGGACCCCTTATTCCGGTCGCATGCATTTGAGGGGATGGCCTCGTCTTGTGTGATCAGACCAGCTGATCAGATCAGTTTCTTGTTCACCGAGCACCATAAATCGGGGTAAACCCCGCCACGTACAATGTGCATAGCATACTAGCATACACGTGCATAGCATAGCATTGGAGGACTGCCCCCAGGATAGTAGCAAGGAGACAGCGCTGGTCGTAGGCGACTCTCGTGGGCGGCAATTAGATAGGGTGCTCTGTAAATGTCTGAGAGGCAGGTGCATCACCAAGCCTGGTGCCAAGTTCAAGGACCTGGTGCCAGTGGTGGCACAGGCCACCAGTGAGCACCAGTTTAGTGCAGTTGTAGTACAGGTAGGAGTAAATAACATAGGTCCTGCCAGGAGCGAGGAGCTGCTGCAGGACTGCAGGGCCCTTCTGGCCACCCTGAAGCAAAGCAATAGCAGAGTCATTGTGACTGCTATTCTGCCTAGGGCTGGAGTTTCCCCGAGTGGAGCTCTAGGGCACTGGCAGCCAATGCCAGGGTAGGTAGGCTCTGCAATGAGTTAGGGTGACCTTTGTTGATAAGTGGTGCAGGTTTTATGGCTCATGGGACCTCTATCAGAGGGATGGCCTGCACTTCTCCGAGAAGGGGGTGCAAGTGTAAAGCAAAGTATATGAGCATGTCCTTCAGGGAAACTAGGACAATGGGGTGGGGAGGGAAGAAGTGACATTGCCATCTCAGGGATATGCCAATAGTGACAGCATAGGCAATAGAACGTCAGTCAGCAAATAGGGATAGCAGTAGTTCAAGGGGGCAGAGTGGTAGCTCATCCAGAGATGAAAGAGCTAATCAACATGAAAAAGCCAAAGATGGTTATGAATCATTTGTTAAGTGTATGATTCTTAATGCTCAGAGTATTCGATCCAAATTTGATGAGTTCGAGTGTTATGTTGTTGAGGAGGAACCAGATTTTGTTTGCATTACTGAGGCATGGGTCAGCGAGGGGTATTTTGTGGATAACTTGCAGGACTATGAGATACAGGGATACAATATGTTTGCATGCAATTGCAGCAGTGAAAGGGGGTGGTGTAATGCTCTATGTGAATAGCTTATTCAGTTCTCAAAAAGTAGCAGATGGGGTACAAAAATGTGTCTGTGGAGTCCATTTGGCTTGATGTTGCTGTGGGAAAAGGCAACAGCAATAAACTGAGGAGAGGAGCTTTGTACCGATCAGGAACCTTGCCACATTCTCAGCATCTGGAGCTCGATAAGGTGATTTGCGAGGAAATCAGTAGAAACTTTAGGAGGAAATACCTTATTATTGGTGACTTTAATCTAAAAGGATATGAAAATGTTGGTGTTGGCTCCCCATCATGTAAACTGTTTAGTTAGTTATTTGAGTTTTAGGGCGCCTCGACCAAAATCATGTAAACTGTTTAGGACATGCCTTGAAGAGGACCTGTTCTTACAGGGGGCGAGTGGTCTAGGGGTAAGATGCTCGTCTCACAATCGAAAGGTTGTGGGTTCGAGTCTCACCTGTCGCTACTCTTCGCCCGCGACCAATCTGCGTGAGAGATTGGCGACGCTACATGACTCAACGGTCGACGTGTCGTAAAACCAATAACCAACCAACCTGTTCTTACACCAGTTTGTAACGGAACCAACTAGGCAGGGCTCATTCTTGGACCTTGCCTTCTCAGATTTAAGTGATTTAGTTCAAGACTTGACTGTAGGAGAAACTCTGGGAAGAAGTGACCATAACATAGTGAGATTCAAGGCACATGTAGAGGGCACAATGAAGGATAATTTGGCAAAGGTTCCAAATTTTTACAGGGCAGAGTTTGACTGCATGAGAGCGGCTTTAAGTGCCATAGAATGGGAAGAAGAATTGTCCAATTTAAATGCCTGTGAAATGTTGGAAAAATTCAAATCTTACTTGAGGGAAATTCAGATTAGACATGTCCCCCAAAAGCAAAGGCGCAGAAGAAGGGTAGGAAAGCCAGCATGGCTTACACCAGATTTGATAAAAGCCATTAAGGCTACGAAAGATGCATTTAGAGTATTTAAGGAAGCTTCAAATATCGTAAATCTAGGGTCGTATCAAAAAGCTAGAGACGCCGTGAAGCAGAAAACCAGAGCAGCAAAGCGAGCAAAATAATTGGATTTGGTTAGGAACTGTAATGGGGACAGTAAAAAGTTCTTTAGTTTCTACAAGCTAAGTAAAGTTTCAAGCACAATTGGTCCACTGGAAGTGAATGGGACTATATTGAGTGAGGATGGTGAGATGGTTGAGGAGCTGAGCAAGCAGTTTAAATCAGTGTTTACATTGGAAGATGTGACTGATCTGCCAACCGTACACCACAGTTCAGTGACAGGTGATCAGATAAACGATGTTGATTTCATTGATAGTGATGTTGTTTTCAATTATATCAGGAAAATAAAGCCAAACAAGGCAGCAGGACCTGATGGAATTTATGCTAGGGTATTGCGGGAAGCTGAAAAACAACTGGCAATTCCACTTAGTATAATATTTTGTAGATCAGGTTCACAAAATGAAATTCCAACAGATTGGAAAAGGGCAAATGTAGTTCCTATTTTCAAGAAATGAGAAAGAGGGAAAGTTGAAAACTATAGGCCAGTAAGCCTCACATTCCTAGTCTGCAAGGTACTCAAATCAATTATCAAGGATAGAATAGTTAGCTTTCTGGAAGGAAACCGATTGATTCAAGATACTCAGCATGGGTTTAGAAAAGGGCGATGGTGTCTCACAAATCTCTTGGACTTTTTGAATTTTGCTACAGAACAATTTGATCAGGGAAATCAGATTGATGTAGCATATCTTGACTTTAGTAAGGCCTTTGACAAGGTACCCCATAAACGGTTAATGATGCAGCTTCATGGTATTGCAGGTAGCATCCTAAAATGGATAGAGTTGTGGCTTTCAGATAGACAGCAGAGAGTGATGCTAAATGGTACAAAGTTATCATGGCAAAATGTGCTTAGTGGAGTCACCCAGGGGTCTTTGTTGGTTGGTTATTGGTTTTACGACACGTCGACCGTTGAGTCATGTAGCGTCGCCAATCTCTCACGCCGATTCGCCGCGGGCGAAGAGTAGCGACAGGTGAGACTCGAACCCACAACATTTCGATTGTGAGACGGGCATCTTACCCCTAGACCACTCGTCCCCTCACCCAGGGGTCAGTACTGGGGCCACTATTGTTCATTATATTTGCAAATAACATTGAAAGTGGCATAAGCAGTAATGTTTTGAAATTTGCGGATGATTTGAAGGTCGTTAGGGCAATAACAGGACACAATGAGCAGGTCTTGCTGCAGAAAGACTTAGACGAGCTTCTGAAGTGGTCCGAAAAATGGCAAATGAAATTGAATTTTGATAAGTGCAAAATCATGCATGTAGGTAGGCAGCATATGAAGGCACCATACTTGATGGGTGGCCAAGTACTATCTGTGACTCAGCAGAAGAAGGACTTAGGTGTTATTTTGAACACAAAATTGGGGACACCAGAACAGACCAAATAAACCAGGAAGAAGGCACTAAGAATGCTTGGGGAAATAAATAGGAATGTATCATACAACAGTGAGGAAGTCATCAGGAAGCTTTACTGTGCATATGTCAGGCCACATTTGGAATACTGTGTCCAAGCTTGGTCCCCTAGTTACGAAAAAGATTGTTAGCTTTTAGAGAGAGTACCAAAGAGGGCAACACAAATGGTTAATGGTATAAGCAACCTGGCATATGAGGAAAGATTGAAAAAATTGAATATGTTTTCACTTAGATATAGAAGGCTGAGAGGAGATCTCATCGAGGTCTTTAGATTTGTTCATGGTCAGGAACAGGGATATCTCAGGGAAATGTTTGAATTTAACAGAAATGATGCAATTAGAGGTCATCAATTCAAAATTAAAGTTAATCACAACAGGACAAGGTTAAGACAGTCTTTCTTCACCAACAGGGTAGTAGAACATTGGAACCAGCTGCCAGAAACCATTGTCAGTGGCGGCACACTGAACATCTTTAAAAACAGCATATACACTTATTATCAGAAAAGAGGGCTTCCTTTTCGGTATTCCATGGAGGGCTGATCGACGGACTTGGTGGTCAACTGGTTCAGTGTCCAGAATGCAAACAAGAAGGGCCCTTGTGGCTCATAGTTGCACTGATCTTTTATGTCTTTATGTCTTTTTACTACAGCAGGAACCTGATAACGAGCACATGTCCAACACTGTCTTGTACGGGTGGTGCAAAAATGAAGCCTGACATCAACATAGCATGGGTATATGTGTGCATGCCACGTCCACTGCTAAAATGAATCCCCAAGCAGGGTGCTCATTTTTCACTTTGAGCAGCATGGGCAAAACTAGAATAGGTGCGCACCTGCTTTGATCATGCCCTTTGCAATTGCTTTCGCCATGTTGCCGGCACCAATGAATCCAATCTTCTTCTTATGTAAATCTGAAATCATCATGGACAATTCAGCTTGTGTGATGTTTGCACTACAAATGGCTGAAAATGTTGGTCCAATCACATGGAACGGCATTATACAGGTCAATTGGCTGGCACTCCAAGCACAAGGAACAGTACTGTGGAAATAGCATGACTGGTATGCAGCGAGTGGTATCGTGCAGCTCGAACATGGCATAATTCAGACAATCAGAGACACATCACATAGTGTGTGATTACACTGCATTAAAATATTTAATCTCTCTTATATATTTAGCTATTGCTACCATACAACAATGCAATCACACACATTTTTCCATAGTTTGTCATTCACAAACAATGTGCTTTGTATCTTGTAGTTTTGTTAGCTTGTAATGTTAGTGAAATGCCATGTTTACACATAACAACACAAACCCTGTACTAACATCAAATTTGGTGTGAATTTGGTGTGGTGAGCTTGTGATTTTAGTGAAATTGGCTTCAGAACATTATCATTTCTCAAAATATTTCCTCCCATTTTTTTTATCTGGAGAAATGGTGCTTAACCACTTCCATGCAAGAAAGCAATTTTTTCCATGGAATATTTCCAAACCACATTTATTGCAAACATTTTCAAGCTAAAAAAAAATATAACCTAACATAACCTGCATGAACTGTTTTTGAAGAAAAAACAGTTCATTAAAAAAAAAAGTATTTTATATTTTTTTAAATAATTGTTCATATTTTTTTTCTCATATATAACTTACAACAAAATCCTAACCTAACCTACCATAACCAAACCTAACCCCTTTGTATTGCATTATAACCTAGGTAATCCCCTTCATGGAGGTAAAACATGTGCAAAACTTGTGGTGGTAAAGTTGGTAAGGTTTTTTGGGAATTTCCTTCAGAATACCATGTTAATGAAGGTGACAAGATCATTGGACCACTTATTTTCTGTGCAAATGCATTTTAAATTTGGGGACAATTTTAGCAAAATTTTCCAACTTTAAAAACCTAAACTCATATAACCTAACCAAACCTAACCCATCTATTTGCTTTATGGAGGCAAATGCATGTAACAACTTTTCTTGTTACCACTGTAAAGCACAATAATACTGAAAAGTTTGCCAAAAAATCACATTTTTAACTTGAATTTTGTCTCAAAAGGCAGCTTCGGTTAGGTTAGGTTAGGTTAGGCTGGTTGGTTGGTTGGATTGGTGTTTAGGGGCGCGCCGACTGCAAAGGTTAGGTTTATTTTAACAATAGGTAAATGTAGGGATCAAGTAAAGTATATTTGAATTAGTTTTATTTTTTTTGGAATACGATATATTTTAACTTGAAAATGATGATGCAACCACTCATTTTCTCTGCAAATGATTACTTTTCATTTGACAAAGAAATACACAATCATAATCTTCACTCCACAAACATAGCCCATCTCATATAATTATCCATACGTGGTGTGTCACAGACATGATAAAGAAAAATTCAACACTTTGTGCACTCAATTTAATACTCTGACATCAAAAACCTTATGTTTCTGGCTTAATGTGACATTTATTCCCAAGAAGGAATACTTGCAGCCAGATGCGTCTACAACCTTCAAGCAAGGCTGGAAGTTCCTTGCAATGTAGTTATCATGAATTTGAATTTGTTATCATGAATTAGCACTGACAATGTTGCATACATTTCATGACGTCATGGCCAAAAAAATTGTTTCTGACAATTCTGGTTTTCCGGTTAGGTTAGATTATATTATCCTATAATATATTTTATATATTATGCTGTTTTCTTAGTCTAGGTTAGGTTAGGCTAGAATATTTCCTTATTTTCTTTCTTTTATGTTATTCGTCAGACAGCTCTGTGCACACCCAGAACATCGAGCTGCTCTGGTGTGACATAAAAGAGTGGGGTGGTGACAGGGCATGCAGTGCAGGTATTTGCCGCAATATCTCGGAAGGTGTTTGTCTTTTAAGGAATTTCATGGCTGCAAAATTCATAACTTCCTTATCAAAGCATTGAAGCTTTATAAGCTGCAATCCCAGTACTGTGCTGAGGAAGAAACGGATAAGCCACAGCCTGGAATATCCCATTAAGGTATGTAAATGCACCATGTATGTACCGTATCATGCCTATGACATCATCAATTGTATGGATTGTCGCCGACTTAAATCGGCGACAATCCATTCCGCCGATTAATTATTAATCTCTGCAATCATTTGCAGAGAACATGAGTGATCACATCATCTTCATCACATCAAAAAGCATACTATTACAGATGCAGAATATAAAACCTAATAAAGCTTCTGGACCATATGATGTATATGCTAGGGTCTTAGTAGAGTGTGCTGAAGCTTTAGCAGTTCCCCTAGGTATAATTTTCAGGTGGTCTATGGAATATTCTGAAGTGCCTGAAGATTGGAGAAATGCAAATGCAGTACCGATTTTAAAAAGGGAAGTATGAAGTGTGTAGGGAACTACAGGCCAGTCAGTTTGACCTCAATAGTTTGCAAGGTACTAGAAAATCCGGTTAAACAGAATGTTCAGATTCATCTTGATAGACACGATCTTTTAACACGCGCCCTGGAGGGCCTCTGAGAATTACGCGCACTGGGGCCCCCGATCTCGGCTCCTAGTAAAGCTGGAGGAACAAAATTCGCAGGGTGGATGGGCACGGTAGTGACCTCTATTGTGTGCAATTTTCGTGACCTTAGGTCAATATCTTCAAGGTCAAATAAGGTCAGATTGGCAAAATTTTCCGGTTTTGCGTGGCTTGGCTTATCATCGTTATGGATCGCTGTGATTGTGTTTAAATGCTCAAAAATGGGCATCAATGATGTTTTAGACATTACTAATGATGCAATGCAGATGCTAGACCCAACATTTGACCTCAGGTCACCTATATAGCACCACTTTATCAGGTCAGTTACCTGTTCCAGTTACCGGAACCGGCCGCCCGCCCGACTGCTCCGTCGGGCAGCTCGGAGCAATCGGCTTCGTGAAGAAGGCAGTGAAGTACAGGAATAAAGTATTGAAACGCAATGACAAACAGTACAAATGACAACCAGTAGTGCATTTATGGCAACATTCCAGTTCATCAAGTTTGGTTCCATTAACCTGTCATGAACTTGACCTGACTTGACCTTGGTGACCTAACATGACCTTGAAACTATACAGCATATCAATATGCATCAAACAAGTCGCTAGTGTTGCCTAGAACACTTCCCTTTTGTTAGTATACTGGAAGCGCATCAGCGCCGATTTTTGTGGTCTGGCGCTATAACATTTTTTTACTTTAGCAGCCCCTAACTTGAAAAATTTACATTTTTACATTTGTATCATTTTTCAATGGAAAAATTGAATGTAGGGTGGGCAAATTATTTCGACAGGAAAATCCTGTTTTTGAGTTATAATTTGTGATGGATGGGATTTATGTTAAGTAAGTGTGCACGGCACAGACCCCTTTAACACGCGCACTCGGGGGGGAAATCCGCCCACCCCTCCGGTTTTTCGTACATAACTCCAGATTTTACCGGTCGATATACGCGATTTTCTGAGTACCTGCTTAGAAATGACCGGCGCGTCGTTTAAAGCAAGAAAATGGAAATCGGCCGAAAATTTTTATCAAGTTAGGTGCCGTTAAAGTTAAAAAAATCCTGTTGCCAGAATACAAAACCGGCGCTGATGCGCTTACCGTACATTTGCAAAAGGGAAGTGTTCTTGGCAACACTAGCAACTTGTTTGATGTATATTGTTATGCTATATAGTTTCAAGGTCATGTTACGTCACCGAGGTCAAGTCAGGTCAAGTTCATGACAGGTTAATGGGGCCAAACCTGATCAACTGGAATGTTGTCATAAATGCACTACTGTTTGTCATTTGTTCTGTTTGCCATTGTGTTTCCATACTTTATTCATGTACTTCACTCCTTTCTTCGCGAAGCCGATTGAGCCGAGCTGCCCGACGGAGCAGTCGGGTGGGCGGCCCGGTTCCCGTAACTGGAACAGGTAACTGACCCGATAAAGTGCTGCTATATAGGTGACCTGAGGTCAAATGTCGGGTCTAGCATCCGTATTGTATCATTAGTAATGTCCAAAACAGCATTGATGCCCATTTTGGAGCATTTAAACACAATCACAGCCATCCATAACAATGACAAGCCAAGCCACCCAAAACAAGACAATTTTGACAAATGTGACCTCATTTGACCTTCAAGATATTGACCTAAGTGGTGGTGGATTTGTGTTTTAGGGCACATCGACTGCATTGGTCATTTTGTGCCCATATATTGGCCCAAGGTCATGAAATTTGCACACAATAGAGATCACTACCATACCCATCCACCCTGCGAATTTCTTTCCTCCAGCTTTAATAGGAGCCAAGATCTTAGGGGGGGGGCGGAATCCGCCCCCCCCCCCACTCCAGTGCACGTAATTTTCAGAGGCCCTCCAGGGTGCATGTTAAGCAGGCATGGATGCAGTTTGAAAATTATTGATAAGGCATTCAATCCACATGTGTTAAGAGAGATCAGGGGAATAGGGCTGGATAGCTAGGGTAGATAGGCATTGATAGGTGTGTGGGATATTGGAGGACTGGTTTCTTCAGGATGTGGGATGGTTTGGGTGGGTCTTTTTACCAGGCTTATGGTATCTTCCATTTACAGACTTAACTGGATGGGCCTTTGGGTCTCTTATTAAGTCTAAACGCTATATAACTGTATATAGGGTGTACCTGGCAATGGATTCAGCACCTTCCTTCGGGATGTAATACTGATGAGATTGTCTATGATAGCACAATGGGTATGATGGGAGGAGTTTGTAATTGTTGAGTGTGTTATGCAATAGCAAGTGAATGGTGCTAGCTAGGCTGGGATACATAGCTCCCTAGGAACTTGAGATAAGGGATTGATTGGGGTGAGAGTATGTACATTTCTAGTACCTTTTCTAGATAGGCTTAACCCAGATGGCCCCTGTGTCTCTTATGAAGCCTTAACACTTTGACTTCATGACCTTATGACTTATTACAAAAAATTGAGAGAAAAAATCACAATTTACCTTGATCCCTACATTTACCTGTTTCTTAGTTAGCTATTTGGGCTTAAGGGCACATCAACTTCATTGGTCATGCAGCACAAAATTTACCTGTTTATTAACATTTATTTTTATGCTAGGTATGTTATCTAACTCAATGACCCTTTTTGGCATTATTTCGCTCAAAACCTGAAAAGTAAGCATTTGCACAGAAAATGAGTGGTCCCATCATCTTAGTCACCTTCATAAACATAGTATTCCAAAGAAAAATTCCAAAAATATTTTTCAAAACCTAAAATTTAAGACAAATTTACTCTTGTGGTGGTAGTGGTTATTGGTTTTACGGGAAATACTAAGACCCAGGTAAAAAAAATGATACACTATTTTAACGTAAAAATGACGATGCAACCACCCATTTTCTCTGCAAATGATTACTCATAAGTTAGCGACGATTGATGACGTCATCATGATTTGATGAAGTCATATGCATTAAGTCGGGGACCAAACAAAAAATAAAATAACTGAACCTAATGTAATCTAGACTAAGATAATGTAGCATAATATATAAAATATATTACATCATAATATAATCTAACCTAACCTAGCCTAGCCTAACCGGAAAACCAGAATCGTCTGAAACATATTTTTTGGCCATGACGTCATCAAATATATTGAAAATAAAATAATACGGCAACACAAGGAATTTCTGGCCCCTATTGACAGTTGCTGGCGCTGCATTTTGCGAGTATTCATTCTCAGAGATAATGTCAAATTAAGGCAGAAACATAAGGTTTTCGATTTCAGAGTATTAAATTGAGTGCATGAAGTTTTGAATGTCTTGTTTATCACGTCTGTGACACACCAGGTACGGATAATTATACGTGACATGCTATATTTGCAGAGTGAAGATTATGATTGTGAATTTGTTTGCCAACTGAAAAGTAATCATTTGCAGAGAAAATGAGTGGCACATCATCATTTTTACATTAAAATACCCTGTATTAAAAAAAAAATTCCAAAACATATTATTTTACCTAGGTCTTAATATATACAGGTTTTACGACACCCCGACATTTTTTTTTTAGGGTCCCCAATATTTTCCACCAATTTGTTGCGGGGGAAAAAGAAAGACAGGCGGCCAACCCACAATCTTTCGATTGTGATACGAGCAACTTACCCCTAGACTACTCGTTCCCAAATTTACTCTTGTAGTTACCTTAAACTGAAATAATAGCCTTTCCAGGTTGTCTCTATATGTAGGTAGGTACATAGTACTGCCGATTCAATCTTACCCATAGTTGGCGATTCTTGTTTGCCCTTCTCCATGCACAGCCTCAAGGCCTATCTATAATAATAGTCTAGGCACAGCCTGTGTTATCAACAAACCCAGTGTGCAATCAAACATTTCCCATGATCAACAGGTCCTGGAAAAAGTTTAGTAGGTATATTTACGAAGAGGGGAATTGAGTTTAGTAGGAATATTTACAATACTTGTCGAAGTTTAGTAGGCATTGTTACTAAACGAGAAGGTTGTGTAAGTATATTTACTAAGAGAGGAAGTGAATTTAGTAGGAATATTTACTAGACTTCCGGATGTTTAGTAGACATTTAATTAAGTTGTCTATGGAGATATATACAGTGCGACCGGAAATGAGAACGTGAAAGAGGTGGATTGTTTTATGTTGGTACTTGGATACCCGTGGCTTTTCTTGCGTAAGTAACAGTGGCGGGCCGCGGGCACTCGCTGTTCTGTTTTTGAACACGTAATCTTGTGGTTATGCCAGTTGGGGTTAGGGTGAGGGCAGGTGGGTATGCTGGCATGGGTGGAGAATTCTGAAAATGGCAACCCCCGCCACCAACCTAGGGGCCCCCCGCAGCAAGGGCCCCCAGCCATAGGGGCCCCCAGTTGCAGGGGGTTCCGCTACCGGGGGGGGGGGGGGGGGATGTGAAGAATGTTTTCGCGAGGGGCGCAAGTGGAACTCAGTCGCGAACCGTGCGGGATTGCGCTGTATGTACCCGACCCCTAGCCCCCCCCCTCCACCAGGGTATTTACTCGCCTTTGTATAACTACTTCTAGACATTTTGTAATGCTCACCTTGGCTGGGCAGCTATTTCCGTCATTTTTCACAATGCAATATAGTAACTAAAGATGGAAAAGCTGGACCCAAAGCAATAAATAGGTATTGACAGTTCCTAAATTGAGGACTATGTGAAGGCACCATGCAAATAACATTTTAGGAAGCAAAAATGTACTATTCAAATTAGAGATGCCGATTGGATTCCAAATCTTTGGACTTCCAAAAATTTCCAAAGTCCAATTTGGAAATTGGACGGACAGGGGCAAATATCTTTGGAATTTTTTGGACAGCCGATGTCATTTCGTCGTGTTATTGGGGTTATTGGTTGTAGGTAGTAGTTATTTGATATAAAAAGTGGAAATTTTTGGACAACTTGATTTTTTGGACACCTTTGGATGGACAGCTGGTCCATCCTTGGATTTTGGATTGGACTTTGGAAAATAACTTCCAGAAAACGGCACCTCTAATTCAAATGTAAGAGTCGTTTGCAGATTTTACGTTCTGGTGGAAGAAAACAGCCATTCCCAGATGATAACTTGAAGATAACGGGGAAGGTCCGATGACCCCGTCGCGTCCACCACCATAATTTAGTTCGAAAAATACCCTTCAGTATATCGTGGTAAAATTACTTTGAAGTACACATCAAACGGGTTAAGTAGGTAGGTATATTCCCTAACCATATCTACGGTTTTTGGCACAATATTAACGGACCTTGTCATGTCTCTCGACCACCATCATGACAAAAGCAATCCTCAGAAAAAAACGATACAGAATTAATATGTACGTTGCGGTTTCAGACTTTGGGCATATTAGCGAACATTTATAGTGGTCACAATATCGGTGATATAGATCCCGTTCGCCCCTCATTATATAGGAAAGTTCTTGTAGATTCCAAACATCATACATACTTAGGATTTTCAGTGTCTTAAATGTCCAAAATTTAGTAATTTCTCTAAAAAAAAGGTCTGAAATCGGCATTTTGCACTTAAATGATTTTGCACATCTATGTTTGGGTAGCCGCTATATAAAACTTATAGCAGATACAAGAATGGATTAGCTCGCATTGTGTATAGCGGTCATTTAGCTTTCGAAATATGTATGGGTGACACTTTTTATTTAAAGGACAAGTGTCATAATTGTGCATTGTTTAATTGTCCAATTGCCCATGTAGCCAAGGGGGCAGGGACGTAGCCAAGGGAGGGGGGGCAGGGACAAGTGTCATAATTGTCCATACGTCTTTAAATGAACACGTGAAAAGGTGGGATTTTCCAAAAACATTGTCTTTGATTGAAGTTAGCTGCTTTGTTCCGCACAGAAACCCAAACATATGGGCCCTCACAATAATTTTTGGATGTGACAAACAATGGTGTTCATTTTCATACATTTGAAGCGCTCCATTACATATTGAACACAAGTAAGTACAAAGAGCTTTTTCTCGAGTCAGTTCAGGCACATAGCCATGGGGGAGGGGCAGCCCCCCCCGTGGTTGCCCCTCCCCCCCCCCCTGATGGGCCCTTTTCTACCCGTAGTGGGCCATCGCCAACATCGCTTCTCACCCCCACCCCCTCACCCCACCCCCTGTCACAAAAATCTGCCGCAAAGCCAGTCAGTTAGCCGTTGTTTAGGCCCTTTTGGAGCTGGCCTTGGGACCTTTTAGGAGCCACCCCCCCCCCCTGATGAGATAATTCCTGGTTACGTGCCTGGGTCCGTTTGTGAAAAATGAACACCCTTGTAAAAAATGTTCTGGCAAAATCTGGCAAACTTTCGAAAAACAAACATGTACGTAGCTATTACATCTCACCATTTCCGAACACGACATTTCCGCGATGCCAAGATAAAAGGTATGCAGTACACTATTGCATGGCTCAGTACTGGCCATTGTTTCTGTTCTGGATTATCAACATCACACTCGAAAGCTTTGAGGCCAATAACAGTTGGGTTTTGATACATCCACAAAGCGACTTAGATACGTACATATATCAACTAGGATTTTCATATTTCAAGGGCCTCAACCCGCAGTTTAATAATGACTCGAGGAAATCAAAACGACAAAAAACGACAAGTACGACATGATGCATGGGAAGAAACACATGAAAGCGAAACTACACAGGAATCACAAAGCATACATCATCTCCTGATATTACATCTCACCATTTCCGAACACGACATTTCCGCGGTGCCAAGACAAAAGGTATGCAGTACACTATTGTATGGCTCAGTACTGGCCATTTTTCTGTTCTGGATTATCAACATCACACTCGAAATAACAGCGCAAGATATTTAATGCATTCTGGGAAGAGGTGTGTCCTAAAAGCTGACGCCAATCGTCGAACAATCCATTACAAAGAATGGAGAAGTACGAAGAAATGCGTCTCCGGTTTAGTGTGGAAATCTCGGAGCTATCAAATTGATGCAGCTTCCGTCGCATGTATTTTTGTTATGGCCCCAGTAGCGCAGCTTCGATGATAGTGAGAGCCGAATCCATCTTGGCTTGCCTCAAAACGCTCTTGAGACCTGGACTCAGGCTATTCAGATTGATAGACTATGGAAGCTCTCACCATTTGCGCAAGCCAACCGGCTTTTCACTTCATGTCTTCACGACTCGCGAAACGCTGCCTTCGCAGAGGACAGGCTCTGATAAAAGCGTCCGCGATATCATCAGTTGAGGCAGACCTGACTGCGTCAGGATAAGCGGCGCATAACGCAGCGCCATTCAGGCGTTGCTGTCTCATGGTTGACCTCAACCACGTCTTAATACGTCGGAGCAGCGAGAAACTTCGCTCCGCTGTGCAGGACGTGACTGGAGCAGTCAGCAGAAGCTTCACCAGCTTCACTGCCTCCGTAAAGATGGCCCGGGCGTTTTGATCTTTGTAGAGGAGGTGCCGTATATCCTCGAGAGATTTCAGCTGTGTTTGCTGATGTGCTGCATGGTCATGGAGCATCTCCACATGAAACCGGAGGCGCTTTGCGTCTGAGCTATAAAAGGCTGCTGTCTTATCCAAGAGCTCCCTGTTACTGGATAGGAGGCCCTGCTCAGCGTCATTGAGGACAGAGGCATCGGCGCTGACACCGAAGCGGTCCGTCAATGACTCTGAGAGAGCGTCCAGGCCCTCCATGTACAGGCGTCTGTACCGATATTTAGGGCTCGTGTCGACATGAGGAGGAGCCCCATCGTCAATGCGTTTTGGGGGCCTCCTACTCCGCGGTAAGACGGGTTCCTCCACACCTGTATCGTCTGCCTCGTTACACACCTCATCCCAGAACTCATCAAATATCTCGCGCTGACCCTTTATGCTGTTCTTTGTGGTCTCCACCAGCGCCATGGCCTGTTGCAGGCTGCTTTTGGGTCCCTGAACGGCCTTCATCGTAGGTGTCACGGCATCAAGCAGTTTCAGAGCCAAGGAAGCGGTAAAGAATAATTCAAATCTCTGCATCTCCTTCTGGTATCCACTGGCGGTACTGCTGGCCTCAATGTTATTACTTTTGTCGCTTGCCAGCTCTTCCATGAAGTCCACGACCTCTGAGTAGTTTCTCAGCACAGACCGTACTGATGCCTCGCGGCACAGCCAGCGAGTATGGCAGAGCGGTCGCAGGGCCGATGTCGGCTCCTTGGCTGCGAAGGATGCCAACCGCTTTGGCGAATCGCGAATGAACTCCACGACCTGGCCGAGCTCGTGGAGGCCGTCACGGAGCTCCTTTACCAAGCCAAAGGAATCCTGAACCACCAGGTTCATGCGGTGGCCTGCACAGTGAACGAAGACCGCCGCTGGCTGATCCGCTTTCACGAGAGCTTGGAGACCTTAACAGAATACACAAATTACACTCAACAATTAAGTCGCTTATTATATCACACTATGTTGTGCTCAGATTCAGAAGCAAAAATTTGCGCTCAACAAGTGTTATCTGACGATTTCCTGAGAATCTTACCATTCGTAGTGGACACATTTTGGCCAAACCACGCTAGGTCCAGGCGGCCCACGCAGCGCGCTTGCACCGACTAAGGCGCCGCGTCACCGGGAATATCAGCTATTTCACGCTGCGGCGTGCTCAGAGATAGACCGCAGTCGCACGCAAACCACGTTTTCTTTTTTAAGCCAGGATTAACCGCATATGTATTGGCAGACACAACTAGCTACCACGAGCCTTGAGCCTATTCATTTATTTGGGATATCTGTCTTGGTTCACCACTGCGGGATTCATGACGGGGCTAGCTTTGACCGCCAGGTACCGCAAAATGGCTGATTGGCGAACCGGGAAAGTGACACCATAGGAAAGTAAATTAATGGATGTAAATTTGAAGCTGGGTTCCCCCGGGGAAATCGTTAGAATAAATGTGTGGTGAACCTTAGAAGTCGGAACATGGCCAAAATCGATGGCTTCCCCATGTTAAAATTCACCGACTGAGCACCATTCGACCCCCCCCGGTACCGCTCCTATGTGAATGGTGCACCCATGATCCAAAGTGATTTAGAATCAGCTTGAAATAGCGCAACTTTTGAGCTGGGTTCCCGCAGGTTCTGTCGGATGGTATATCCACAGTGTCGAAATAGACTGAAATTTCACTGAATTCCCAGCGATCCGTCGCGCCCATAATTTCACTATGGGCGCGACGGATCGCTGAATGCGCTAAATCACGTTTGGACAAAATATGGCCACTACGTTCCTCTTTGCTGTAATACGATTTTCATATATTTGATCCATCAAATTGGACCCATGACTCCATTAAAATAACCAAACAAAACAGCGCCCGAGAGATTTTGTCGTAAAACGTTTTATGGATTCACTGTTTATCTGTTATATATTGTTATATATTCATATCCTGTCATATGACTGTAATTTAAGTCTTCTAATATATGGTTCTGACCTTTCAAACGACCCGACATGTTGGCGGCTCCATCGTAGCAATGGGCGCGGAGTTTTCCCATGTCGAGCTGGCATCGAAGGAGTACGTCTTTTAGGATGGTGTAGAGAGTACACGCCTTCGTGTCAGGCAATTCGTAGAGCCCAATGAAATCCTCGTGGACCACCAGGTCTTCGTCTACGTGACGGAAACATATGGATGCCTGCTCTTTGCGAGACAGATCAGCGGTTTCATCCATTATGATAGCGAAGGCGTCACAGCTCCTGATCCGCGTCAGAATTTGGTCTTCGAGGGTGGCAGCGTATAGCCTCAGAATTTCGTCCTGGATTTGGTGGGAGGTATAATGCTGCACTGGTTGGTTCAGGAAAACCCGCAAGTCTTCTTCGTGCTTGGCTATGAGCTTCACGACTTGAATGAAGTTGCCCGAGTCCTCGTCCTTACGGCGGAAAGGCAAACCCTGCGCACTGAGGTACCCAACCGCTTCTATGAGGCAGAGCAGGCTGGTTCTGGCGACCTGCTGCTGTTTCTTTGCGGCATCGCTGAAGATGGACAGAATTCTGGGTCTCTGGGCAACTGTCAGCAGTCCCTCTGCTGCTGCTCTATGGGTGGCTAAGGCCTCGTGCTCCCTGAATGCCGCTGGTCCATTTTCCCATCGTGAGAAACCAACATTAATAAACGGCGATTTCATCCGTCGCGCATTCTTCAGCAGGCCCGCTTTGTCAGCATCCCGACAGGTCGTGCACAGTACGACGTCTCATGTACTGTCGTACATGAGCCATTGCCACACGCTACGCCATTGAGGACAGAACTTTCTCACATGAGCCTTCTTGTCTGTCTTCAGAGGATTCGGACAGGACTCTTCCCCGGATCTAGAAACACCGGAGAACAAATATTTGTAAGGATGCTAAAAGGTAGCTTATCGGATCGTCTAGTGCAAGTTGGAGACTTGAGAGTGCGCTCGAATGCAAGTTGGAGACTTTTGGAGTTGGACAAGTTGGAGTAAATTTGGAGGGGTGCCCCTCCCTCAAAATTTCGCCACGACAATTGAGTGATTACGGATAATAAAAAATTCGAGATGTTGATGTACAAATGCAATAAAGCTGAGACAGAGGCGCTATTTTATGTATATTTTTTGCATACACATTCGTAATGTGATGTAATAACTAGTACTCTCAATGTTATGCGAACACATAAATTTAATTTTCACTATTTTTGCGCAATGCGTTTCCAAACGACGTACATGATACGGTTTGGCAGTATGGTTTTCCTCCATGTGTATCAAATAAATATATACCAAATGAGCAAAGGCTCCGGTACGGGGGACGGGGGGACGCGTCCCCCCCCCAACTTTTGGCAAATGTTAACATTAACCCTATGACAGTGACTGGAAAGGATGGACTTAAAATGTGGTCCATCCCCCCCCAATTTTGCCGTGGCGAGGCCCATGCAAATGAGTATATGTGTAGTTTAATCAGGCAGTATTTCACGGGGTGTTAATCCCTCAACTGTCATCACTTTCCTCTGAGTCTGAGTCTGACAGTGAAGGATGAGGCGATTGCCGTTCCGAGTTAGGTGTGTCTAGAGAGAGACCACGCGAGACCGTCACAGTACACACAATGTGCTTGCCATCAGCGTGTCAAGTCAGGAAGAAGTGACAAAATTCCCAATTTGACTCCCCAAAGTGGCACATCCTGAACGGAGCCTTCTGTGCTCTCGGGTCTCCTCGCGCTCCGGAGGCAGAGCTTTCCTTCAAAGTCCCCAGACCAAGCATCCTAAGTAGTTGGCCTAGAACGGTGTAAATGCAGTGCAGGAAATGATAACATGTATCTCAGTGCAAACACTCACTATCATTGATTTAAGGTGACATGGAATAGTTGGAATTAACAAAAAACAGTCTGAACAGGAGATCACGACGCGATTAACCCTCACCGGTCGTCGTCACTGTCGTACGCGGGGTCGTCCGCGTCTGGATGAGCGCGTTTGGATGTAGAGGCAGTCGGCTCCCGCAGCAGAACACCATCTCCACGGACAGCGGAAGCTGGACTGCAACGGGACAGGATTTATCTTGAGGACGATGAAGTGGAGGGGAAAAACGGAGTAAACTGTCATGGACAGGAGAAATGTGGGGATAAAGCGTTTCCAACTGACGTACCTATCTGGTTTTCTGTCATGTGTATACAACAGTTATCCACAAAATACATGAATTTGTAGTTTAATTGGCAGCAGATCACCATGTATAAAACCCTCACCGGTCGTCGTCACTGTCGTACGCGGGGTCGTCCGCGTCTGGATGAGCGCGTTTGGATGTGGCGGCAGTCGGCTCCCGCAGCAGAACACCATCTCCACGGACAGCGGAAGCTGGACTGAACGGGACAGGATTTATCTTGAGGACGATGAAGTGGAGGGGAAAACGGAGGGAAACTGGATAAACTGTCATGGACAGGAGAAATGTGGGGATAAAGCGTTTCCATATGGGGTCGCCTCCATGGGAACAAAACAATTACATGCAGGCGTAAAGCGGTACGAAGTAGACACCAGCCGACGTAAAAACGGAATTATGACGGTTATTAATTATGAATATATGCTATCAGGTTGTAAAACTTGGAGCGGAATTTATTTGACACCTGTATGCAAAAGGGGTAACAGCACTGAACATTGGAAATGTCTGTTTTCCACAGTAAAAGTGAACCGCTCCCTCCCAGCCACATCCTACGACAAAACAAATTTTGGGACACTGTTGATTTAGTAATGTACCCCAAAATTCACAGCATCTTATATTATGGAAAATATCATCATAATTTCTCTTACACAAAATAAGTATCTATTTTGCTGGATGTCTTGCTGATCTCACTCAGTTTTTTTGCATCTCTCTTCTTCCTCTTTTGATCCCCAGATGCGTACTTCTTTGACTTTTTGCGGTTCATGATGGTTCTTTTCTTAGTTCAAAATTCTTGATTCAAAAGGTTGGCTAAAAACATGTAGGTAACATACATATCAGCGGAAAACAGTCAAACAAAGAGAGTGGCCAACCCAGCAAAATAAGTTTCATTCCAAGACATCAATTATAATAATTGATGCATAGAGAACATAAACTCAGCAATTGAGGACGATAGTGGAAGGGAATAACAGCAAAAAAACCCAGAAAACTCATTAGGACAAAAGACAAATTGGCATACACAGTAATAAACAACGGTTGCACCGACGATTAGTATGTACCTACGCACATGCGAAAACGTGCCAAAAGATGAGATCACACCATATTTTATTGGTATCTAGTGCAATATACTAGTCTAATGTGTTTGGCAGATTCTGGCAAAATAAACGTTTCAAAATGTCGACGAGGGTGGTGCAGAGGCGTTCCCAGCTTAATATCATGGTGGGGCATAGGCATTCTCTTGTCTATTGCAGAGGGCAGGGGCATACCCAGTTTTTTTATTAGCACATGGCAAACGCGTTCCCAGACGAGTATCAGGCAAGGCAGAGGCGTTCCCAGACGAATATGGGATGGGGTTCCAATTAGAGATGCCGATTGGATTCCAAATTTTTGGAGTTCCAAAAAATTTAAAAGTCCAATTTGGAAATTGGACGGACATGATAAAAAATCTTTGGAATTTTTTGGACAGCCGATATCATTCCATCATGTTTTAGTAGTGATTGTGGTTATTAGTTGCAGGTAGAATGTATTTAATAATAAAAATGGAAATTTTTGGACAACTTGATTTTTTTTAAACACTTTTGGATGGACAGCTAGCTGGTCAATCCTTGGACTTTCGATTGGACTTTGTACAACAACTTCCAGAAAACGGCACCTCTAGTTCCAATATGGAAATTTCTGGAAAGGATCTGAGCAAACAAAATGTCTCGCAACAACTACAGGCCCCATGAAAACGCCCAGGATTTTTTTTTCGGGCCGACACTCATAATTTTTGTTCACATCGGACAAATTCGGAAGCAAAAATTCTGCAAAACGACACCTCTAACAATTTTTGGTATTTATTTAGCAGACGTCACACCTTGGGAACTCTTCACATTGATTGATTTCCCAAGGTGGGGCTAAAACCTAAGTTACCCGTGCCCCACTGGGGGGGGGGGGCAAAATCTCCGCCCACCCCTGTCAGTTTATCTGCAATAACTCATGAACGATTAAGCTAGAGACTTTAAATTTGGTAGACCTTTTTGCCAAACAAATTTTACATGTCCCAAGTTTGAGAAAAAAATTCGGCTGGTAATTTTTTGGGAAAATCGCATTTTTGTGACGTCACTTTTGCGAAATTTTAGTCCATGTCACAGGCATATTTATAAATTCGTATAGAATCAATTTTTGATGCAATGACACCAAAAATTCATATCTACGCATATAATTAAATGGGCTTTCAAACTGCTATCTCGGATTTTCTATATTTTGTTTTTTGAAATTTTATAATTATATACATATATATTTTGGAAATTAAAAAATGCAAGCATGATGCAGAAGGAATATCGAAAAAAGAAAGCAAAATGTCCAAGACTATATTATTATTTCTCTGAATCCCACATCCCATGTCATTACGTTGAAAACTTTTGTTATATTTATTTTTGTATCTGTAGGTTTACTCAAAAATTAGTTTTTTCGTGATTAACTTTTGAACAAATAGAGCTAGAGACATGGGGTTTGCACCAATGTGTTTGTCTCATCAAGCTGCGTCAAATGTTGTATCATATGACCCCACTAGGCCACAATGACCTTGACCTTAGGTCAAGGTCAAACTTCGACCTAGGAGGTCATGCCGAATATCATTTGACGCGCCCCAGCGAGACAAAAACAATGGCGTTCGATTTAATACTCTAAGTCGATTAGGTCAAAAGTTATTAGCTAGAACATATGTACATGTACACATTCTAGTCCCGTTAGTCTTTCGCTATGTTTGAGAGCCTCTGGAAGCCAAACTAATTGGCCTGAGGTCAAATCTGATGTTATCTTGCAGAAATAAATCGATTTTCTTTCGAATGGCGCCAACCCCATGTCTCTAGCTCATTTAGTTCCCGAAATATAGCCGAATCCCCGGAATACCCAAATTTGCAAGAATTTGACATTTGATGACCTCTGGTAACCTTAATATTGACCTGAGCTGAAAATTACCGAAATAACTTCAAAAGATCTTGCTCCAAGCTATCTAACCACATTCTGTTTTATCCTGCTCCCCACAGGAGCTGAGTTAGACAGGGGGGGACAATATTCCCCCCTCCCCCTCCAGTGGGGTGCGTTCGGCCGCGGACCCCAGTGGGGGGCGAGTTAACCTCACCTAACCTAACCCATCCTAACCAAACCTAAACTGACCTAACCTAACCTAAAGTCTACCCTAAACCCCCTAAACTTCGGGATAAATTTCACTAGATGGGGAGTCGTTTCCCAAGTGTGACTTCTGCTAAATGATTACCCAACTTTTTACGCTGTGGTGAAATGACGTCCAAAAAGGGGAATTTGACACTGCTTCTAGGTAAATCGGACAAATTCCAGGTAATAACCCTACACCGATGCATTTTGTAGTTCAGATCCACATTTCTCACACTCGCAAACGCCGCTATATCCAAGACAGGCAACAGAATGGCCGCCAAGCGTCGCCCTTAATAATATTGGCAGCAGTGTAGTAGGCTGGAGGTACGTTTGTACCCAAACACTACATTATACAATGCACATTGTACAAACCATTCTAGGGACTCACTTTCTCAAGGGGCCCACCTTCTCCAGGGCCCGCCTTTCCCGGAGGCCCACCATTTCAAGGGGACCCGTCCTTTCCAGAGGGCCCACTCTCTCAAAGGGCCCACTCTCTCCAGAGAGCCCCCTCTCAAAGGGCCCACCGTCTCCGGGGGCCCTCTCTCCAGGGGGTTCGCCCGATCCAGGGGGCCCACCCTCTCCAGGGGGCCCACTCTCTCCAGGGGGCCCACACTATCCAGGAGGCCCATCCTATCCAGGAGGCCCATCCTTTCAAAGGGCCCACTCTTTCCAGGGTTCAATCTAACCAGGCCCCACCCTCTCCAGGGGGCCCAGCCTCTCCAGGGCCCACCATGTCCAGGGGGCCCACTCTCTCCAGGGGGTCCACCCTATCCAGGGCCTAACCTCTCCAGGGGCCCACCCTCTCCAGGGTCCACTCTATCCAGGTCCCATCGTCTTTAGGGGCCACCCTCTCCGTTTTTAATCCAGGCCCTTTCAAGGGGCCCACTCTAGGGCTCACCCTTTAGGGCCCACTCTCCAGTGTCGTTCCAGCCTAACCTCTCCAGGGGCCCACCCTCTCCAGGGGGTCCACCCTTACCAGGGGGCCCACCATTACCAGGGGGCCGACCCTTACCAGGGGGCTCACCCTCAACAGGGCCCACCCTCTCCACGGCCCACCCTCTCCAGGGGGCCCACCCTATCCAGTGGGCCCACCCTCAACAGGGCCCACCCTCTCCAGGGGGTCCACCTTCTCCAGGGTCCACCCTATCCAGGGCCCAACCTCTCCAGGGGCCCCTATCCAGGGGGCCCACCCTCTTAAAAGGGCCCACTATCTCCAGGGCCAATTCTCTTCAGGGGGCCCACCCTCTCCAGGGCCCACCCTCTCCAGGGGGCCCAGCATCTCCAGGGCCCTCCATGTCCAGGGGGGTCCACCCTCTCCAGGGAGCCCACTCTCTCCAGGGGGCCCACCCTCTCCAGGGCCTACCCTCTCTAGGGGGCCACTCTCTCCAGGGGGCCCACCCTATCCAGGAGGCCTACCCTTTCAAAGGGCCCACTCTCTCCAGGGTCCACTCTATCCAGGCCTCACCCTCTTTAGGGGGCGCATCCTCTCCAGGGCCAATTTTTTCAGGGGGCCCACCCTCTCCAGGCCCCACCCTCTCCAGGGGGCCCCGCCCTCTACAGGGCCCACCCTCTCCAGGTATCCACACTATCCAGGGGCCCACCCTTTCAAAGGGCCCACTCTCCGGTGTCCAGTCTACCCATGTCTACCCTCTCAAGGGGCCCCACCCTCTCCAGGGGGCCCACTCTATCCAGGACGCCCACCCTCTCAAAGGGCCCAATCTCTCCAGGGTCCACTCTATCCAGACCCCACCCTCTCCAGGAGGCCCACCCTCTCCAGGGGGCCCACCCACTCCAGGGGGCCCACCCTTTCCAGGGTGCCCACCTGCACAAGGGGCCACCCTCTCTAGCGGGCCGACCCGCACAGGACCACAGAGGTGCCTGGTGCACCGCTCGGCGCGGCGGGCCCCCTTCGGGGGCCCCCCGCCGGCCCAACCCCCGCAATGCGGGGGTTGCCCGAGCGGAGCCCCCGCCATGGCGGGGGTGGCGGGGGTCGATTCTCCACCCATGTACGCTGGTGTGGTTGTCGCCGTTGTTCTCAGTTTGCGCTTTAGGTACCTATATAGGTAAGACATGTACCAATGTGAAACTAGATATCAAAGAACGCACCAACATCGTACCTAGGTAGGTAAATAGGTATACGATATATATATACATATATATATATATATATATATATATATATATATATATATATATATATATATATGTATATATATATATATATATATATATATATATGTATATATATATATATATATATATATATATATATGTAGACGGGTGACGTCATGGTCCCGCGCGTGCCTTCCCATTGGCTTGTTGGTTTCACGCCGAAATACCCCGGCCGCAGGGAGGGTGTGAGAATAAGGCCGCGTTCTTTGTCACGTTCCGTCCAGGAATTCCGTGGACTCTGACGTCATCTGTCGTTCTTTGTCCATTCCGCACGAATTCCGCGGCCAGATTTCGTGGATTCCCCGGGGAACGCGCGGACTGAAAAAAAAGCTGTCCAGCCCCGTTCTGTGCGGTTTCTTCCAAGATGGCGACGCACATTGGAAGTGATGTGCGGGCCAATGAAGACATTGCAAATTCGCAAGTAAAGTTGTAGAGTGGATTACGATTGGGCTAGATTGTGCGAAGATGTCACTAATAAATGCCATGTTCCCACCGGCGAGGGTTTTCCGTTGCAGTGTAGTCAAATTCTCAACTGTTAAGGTGAAACAGCAGTAAGCTAGACACTACCTTCAGAAACTTCTTTTTCCGATTATTTGCAACTCCACCCAGTAAACATGCCGATGTTGACCCGCTGTCCGCACGTGTCGGGGCGAGCTCGTCATCTCGCAAACGGTATGCCGACATCGGACCGCTCTCGGCCCGACATCGGCATACTGATCTGGAATATCAACATATGTTGGGTTGAATTCGGCGTATCAATAGCGGCCGGCTGACGTCGGGCCGTTGTCAGACATCCCACTACCCAGCCGACAGCGGGCCCCAAGCGTCCTGACAGCAGCCTGGCAGCGGTCCCACGTTGGCTAGGTTTCGGCTGCATATCGGCTTGGCGGACATTCCACTCCTCAGCCGACAGCGGGCCACTGGCGTCCAGATAGCGGAACGACGTCGGTCCGCTGTCGGCATGTTCACTGTGCATTGACCAATGCAAATTTCATCCCTGCCCTTGACATGCCTGTCATAGCCTGCCCTGGACATGTCTGACATTCATCTACCTAGAACACGAGCCATCTCAGAATAGTTTCGCATTTTTATCCTGTTTATTGTTGACACCATGAGCATTAAGTTAGGCATCAGTGGCCAATAACAATAAGATCATAGTTCGGAGCTTTGTATAATTACTGGTGTTGCCAACAAGTGATTCAACCACATTGCTTTAATGTAACAGCATGCAATGAATGCTAATCATACGAATTAGTAGGAACGTTTGCGAACAGCGACACAAATGGCTCACATAAGTAATCCGGCGCGAAATTTCACAGAACGTTCCGTGGCTGCAGTCCACGAAATATTATACGTCACAGTCCACGGAATCCGCGGAACGAAGGAGACAAAGAACGCACCCTAAAGCTGGCCGCGGGCGGACGTGCGGTCCGCCCGCGCGGTGTGAACTATAAATTTGTCATACCTGTTTGGAACTCGGTCCCAGCGACTAAATTGGCGGCAGCGGTGGGATTGACTGCTTTCGGATCGTCTGACTCGCACGACGGGAGCCAGATGACTCGATGGAGTGTTGCGGCGGACTGAGGAGTGGAGGATTTGAGTCGTCTGAATTCTGTGGTCGGATGCCTGTCGTAACGGTGTGTAGTAACACTTATTACTTGACTCGGTGTGACGCGCGAGTACAGCCACTTACACAAGAGGATGGCGTGCAAGAGATGAGATGGGGAGTCGCAAACAAGATGAACGGCCATGGGAAGATGGCGGCCCGGCCGAATAAAGAGTCGGGTGATGGTGCTTCTGTCGCCTAGCAACGGTAGACTGCAGCAAAGCACCTTCAGTGTTCGTTGCGCGGCAGCTGACGGGAGTCGCGAAGGTGCACGGCCATGGCAAGATGGCGACCCGGCCAGGTAAAGTTGGGTGAGAGTGCTGCTGTCGCCTAGCAACGGTAGAATGCAGCAAAGCACCTTCAGTGTTCGTTGCGCGGCAGCTGACGGGAGTCGCGAAGGTGCACGGCCATGGCAAGATGGCGACCCGGCCAGACAAAGTTGGGTGATGGTGCTGCTGTCGCCTTGCAACGGCAGGCTGCAGGAAGGTGCCTCCAGTGCTCATCTACACGCCAGCTGCCAGAGACATGACTCATCGCTAGCAACAGGCGATTCTCAGCGTCGGAACCGTGAGTGCCTTGTCAAGGCGAGGAATATATGTCGTTCAATGAGGCGTGTGGCATGATGCAGTCGAGCCAGATGCGTTTGGATATTGGAAATGTCGAGTGATGAGTATAAGCTGTGCTCACAGGTCTGTCTAGTGGAAGCCCTGTAGGTACTAGCAGAATGGAGCCCAGGTTTGCGATGGTTGGTATGCCAAGTTTCGACGGAGATGGCTCGGTGCAGATATTTTTAGACAACTATGAGAGGAGGATAGCGAACTAGAGCTCCGAGTTCAGACTAGAATCAGGTCTAGTGGACCTGTGCGTAGGCCGCGAAAGTGTTTCGCCTGTGGCCAGCCTGGTCACATGAGGTATAACTGTGACAAGCGAGATGTTAGGTGCCCGAAGTGCGGCTGCCAGAAGCACGTGCCAGAAGTGTGTGGGAGGTATTCGGGAAACTCGCCGGTCCACCCGAGGGACTATGGGGGACCCCGGACCCAGTCAAAGGCCGTGAGGAGTAAGCTGGGAGGATGCGATCCCGGAAGGGACAAAGGGACCTGGAGAGAAACCGAGTGGGTGAGGTCAATTACTGGATACGTATGCACGGGAGCAGACAGGCGATTCTAGTGCATCATAACAGGCTGCAACGACCGACCGCTCAGGTGACCAGGGATGCAGTGCCTGGATGTAAAGCTGGCGTAACAGACACGCCAGCAAGACGTGGCTTCAGCGTGGATGATGAGAGGCAGGGCTTCGGGGAGCCGCTCGCCCCGGTGTCCGGGGTTGGGTCACCCGCACCACCCGTCCGATGTGGCATATTCCGTATTGGCGTGCTGGAATCTGGAGGCGCAGGGGTTCACGTCCTTCCTCCGGATGCACTGCTCTCGGAACTCACGTCGTTGGGGAAAGTGGGGATCTCGGCGCGGATGCGTTAGCGGCTGGTGGTGCCGACAGTAACAGGGGCGATCTGGGTCCCACCCAAGCAACTTCCGTTCAGATGGAAGAAGGGGATGGGTGCCCCGCTGTCAGGAGAGAATCGGCGTTGACGGGTATTACGGTTAGCTTAGGAATAGAAAGCCCTGATGTTGTCCCATCCGTGGAGGAAGTGGGGTCAGAGACAGGTGACCCCGGGCCTGGACTTCCCCCGGGTGTACCGTCAACTGTGTTGGACGATCGAGTCGGATTAAGCGAGCTCCTGGTTTGGTGTTGTTAGAATAGTCGTTAGTTACAGTGTAAACGTGTGTATGATGTGAGGTTGCGCGATGTTAGATTAAGACGCTAGTGTACGAATTGTTGTTAGAACAGCCGCTGGTTACAGAGTAAAACGTGTGTGATGTGAGCACCTGGTTGCGCGATGTTAGAATAAGATGCTAGTGTACCAATTGTTATAACTAGCGTCGTGCGGAAAATCAGGATCCCGCCGGGGATGCGTTAGTGGATGGGCGGTTTGTTTCGGGTCTACACCACATTGTGAAACTGTGTAATGTCTGTGCGGATTGTGGAACGCTTCAGTCGTTTGGGCGCATATGGCGAGTGCTAGATGCCTTGTGCTGAAATATAGTGCGTACCTTATTAAGACTTGCGACGGTCTTGCGCAGTCGTGAAATCAGTCTTTGTGTTGTGGATAAACCCGTTGCCATGCTGCTGACGACCACTTGTGGCGAAAGTTCGAACAGGCGATACATCGTGTGCTATTTGGCTCCGGCGTCATGTCTTGGTCGTGAGCGTTCAGTGCGTGTGCACTCCTTTTTTCAAGGTTTATAGGGAGTAGACGGGTGACGTCATGGTCCCGCGCGTCGCCTTGGCGACGCGTGCCTTCCCATTGGCTTGTTGGTTTCGCGCCGAAATACCCCGACCGCAGGGAGGGTGTGAGAATAAAGCTGGCCGCGGGCGGACGTGCGGTCCGCCCGCGCGGTGTGAACTCGAAATCTGTCATACCTGTTTGGAACTCGGACCCAGCGACTACATATATATATATATATATATATATATATATATATATATATATATATATATATATATATATATATATATATATATATATATATACCGCGTATATGTGCAAGTATAATATGGCTGCCGAAACCGGCGAAGGGCTTAATATGCGCGCGAAGATGCTCGATTACCGTCGGTAAATCCTGCGTTGGGATGGCTTCAGTCATTTTCGGACCATCGTGTTGCATTTACCTTTGTCAGCAGCATGTGATCTCCGTACCCGTTCTTCACAGGCTGTACGCTGCCGCTGCTGGTGAACGTCTCCATTACATCACCGGATGTTGGTGATCGGGCTGCCATACCGAGGATGGACGACTGTCGCGTGATGACGTCGGCGCTGACGGCCTGTGCTGTGCGTCAGACGCTAATCAGGATGACCCGTCCGTTATATATTGCTGATGTATTGCGATTAAGACAACATATAAGTGGTATTTTGTGCTATGTAGAGCATGTTTTTATGGGTCTGAACAGTCTGAACGCTCTAAATGGTCTGAATGCTGTGTGGGATAGGTATTTACTACTTTACTCTCTTCCTGCGCTGCCCACCTCTTAAGTCCCCGGGTTGGTCCCTAACTGACCGCATAGTAAATATGGCATAGGGTCTCAGATT
>JAOTOM010002170.1:0-92832 GCA_034440615.1 Ashinkailepas kermadecensis
TCAAAGTGAACAATGGATGGCACCGCCCGGCAGTGACCCGTAATAATCAGCACTGTTTCGTTTCTTATAACCAGAGTGGGAAACTTACTTTCCGGGTTGGGAGTCGGAGTGCAAACCGGTATCTTCCGGAGTACATTTTCATAGAAAAAAATAGACATTTTTTATGCATGGAATCTGTTTACCAGTAACCGACCAGAAAAACCTAACTCAGACCTACATAATATGCATAAGTAATATCATTCTCATTTTTGGTCAGATGAAATGTCAAAACATAGGAACAAGGAAGTGAACAATGGATGGCACCGCCCGGCAGTGACTCGTAATAATCAGCACTGTTTCGTTTCTCATAACTCACAGGAGCAATGCGCTTTCCTTTCACTTTTGGCTCAGTACAAGGCTAGCCATATGAAAAACAAACAAAAATACTTCACACTTCACCCTCAGCTCAGAGCGCATACCTACCTACGCAGCCAATTTCCCACGTAATACGAACGCAACTCCGCTACCGCACACGCCAGTTGGATGTGATCAAAGCAAAGGATCAGTCGAGGTCTTCTGTTTACAGTATGACACTATTAACCACGTGTTCAAAGTTGCTAATGGTTATGACGTCATATAAAAATTACCTTACATTGATTGGTTGACGGACAGATTTCGTAACAGAAAACGCTAACGCAGCCAATTCTGATCGGTGCCCTCCGGGCCTCCGGAGAACGTCTCTTAAAACTGTCAAACTTTCCCACTATAGGGTGGCAGAAACACAGCTTTTCCGAGACACGGCTCCAAAGCCGGAGAACAGTGCGCACTTACTCAGTGCGCATGCGCATCTTTTTGCAAGTTGTAGTCGGTGTGTTGTTGTCGGCAATTGAGGTTGAGATTTGAGGAAGTTGAGGTTCAGCAATCGGTGGTTGAGAGCTGACTGCTACAAAAAAGTGGTTGAAAGTGGAAAAAGTGGAAAAAGTGGAGTGGTGACCGTAAGTGGAATAACCGGCGTTTTTTGGGTGTATTTCTGTGTTTGTTTTTATTCATATCTTTGTTCCCACATTTCAATTTGTGTCGGAGTACATGTGAAGCCCATCCTATCCAGTATGAACCCGGAGTGCAGAAATGTTTTCAGAGATAAAATCTCTTAAGAAGTGCCTTAATTCCCACCCTGCTCACTGGATAGCACAAGCAGAGATTCAGATGTCGCAGGCTGAGAGAAAAGCACCCTCTCCATATTGTATTACTCCACAAATTATTGTCCACATTTAGGATTACAAAGCATAAACAGAACCCTGTGGTAGGTAGGCACCTACCTACCTACCTAGGTACGTAAACCTGGTTAGCAGGCATAGCCAGCGAAAGAAAATAAATTCCTTGATTGCATGGAATTGTCCAGTGAATCACCACAAAAAAAAACATTAATTACCTGCTCCTGGTGAAGCGTTGACATCATCATTGGGCACCGGTCTGCACCATCGTTCCCACTTTCCTCCAGCACCGAATGACATATTCTTTACGCGCAAGAGCTGCCATCCGTGCTTCATCTTGTTGTTCCTCAAGGACAAAAAAGAACGCAGAATTGTCTTTATTCCCACCGAGGACTTGATGAACGTATCAACCGGCGGACAAAGATCATGTAAAACCCAAGGCTATTTCATACCATTCAAGGAGATTCAATTTCTTGCCATTCAAGGGGAAACCATTCAAACCACCCGGTATAATTTGTTCTCCAAATGACATCACAGAAAACTATATATGTACCCGCGGATCCATGAAAGAAAGTGGTAATGTTTTTGGTATCTGTTGGAAGTTGCTTGAAAAAATTATCTTCGTGTTTATTTGCTTTTTTGTTTCACGAATTATTGCGCTAATTAAGGGCAAGCAAATACCCTTAACTTCCATGACGTCATTTCCCAGGACCCGATTCTACTTCGTTCAGCTAGGTCATTCAATAAGGTTCAACGCGCCACAAATGTCCCTGATGAGACAGCTCACTTGCTGTCTCACCGGCATACCGCCGACGTCTATGAGAATTTAGCATAGGCCGCCACTTGTACCGCATATTTTTTTCAGCCAGCAGCTGTCTCATAAGGACGCTACCACTATATAAAATATGCCTTCTTCTAATGTAAACTAGCCCAGAAATGGACTGATACGATTGATTTAAAAAAGAAGTGTTTTCAAGCTTGGAAAGAAAAGACATGTCAGCCTTTGGCTGTCTCATTAGTCTTCCGTGTCCCTTTAGCTGTCACCGACGTGCGTCGGCGTGTCGTTGGCTTTTTTCGCCTCTGTGCACAACACCGATCGTCCAGCCTCAGAGGGCGGGGCTTAAGTTGTTGTCGCTGGCCTTCAAGAACATCTATTGTCCAATGACAAACCAGTGGTCGGCAAATGTTGCCATGGCCCGCCAGATTTCGCATATTCTATCACATGATGACAAAATATGCCAGATACAAACTGGATTCTCACAAAATATGGATGGGAAGGATCGCTGCGTCGCTGATGACCGGAAATAGCTGGTTCGTAACGCGACCATTGAGGGATGCGTCGTCGCAGAGGCGGTCACAGGGTTCGTGGTAGGGGAGATCGGGCACCCGAGACCGATCATGGGGTAATTCACGCAGGTCGGAGGGGTGGGGGGGGGCTGGTACTTACTTGTAATATTTGCGGTTCGAACAGCGAGTTGTGTACTTGGTACGCTCCTGCTGGCGGGCCGACGAGTCGTGTGCCGGGTCCGGTATGAACACGGTGAAATACCAGTGTGTTATGCTGCCGACAGGGGGCGGTGCAAGCGACGAAGAAAATGGGGGTGGTTTTCTGGATGCTGTCTTGTTTTTTCTCTCCAGATACGGTCTTTTACATACCATGTCGTTGTACAATGGTAAACGGGCGTACTGATTGGTAATGACGATTGGTCTTCTGTTATGGCATTTATGCATAGGCTGCGATGAGGTAGGAAAACAGGAATCGAGGTGTATTCTATTATTGCGTGAATACCTGAAACATGAACGTAATGGCAAGACCTTACTTCTACAGGATCATTTCTATAGGTCTTATCGCGATCATTCTCCCGAATTTTCGCGTGTCCAAAGCCACGATGAAGAGTTGTGGTGGTCTCTCCTGAGCGGGAAGTGGGCTTGGGGTTCTCCCTCGTGGAGGATCCTGAGTCGTTGAAGACCGTTCCACTGTCTGCCTTTGGCGGTCAGCGGGGGAGAGACCACGTTCTGAGTGGTTTTGGCTTTTTACAATGCATCTGAAAAAAAATTATGCGGTTGTTAATCTTGAGGCAGTCAAGCTGCAATGATAGGCAACCCCACGGCCACCGGTGTCAGTTGTCTGGTTGGTTTGTTCATTTGTACGTGCTATTTTAATTATGCATATTTACATTATGCATTATGCATATTTACATATGACACGCGAATCGAGTATGTTTTGATTTGTATTAGCCCTGAACAAGTTAGCTGCCTTGTCGGCAAACGAAGACACCTGCACAACACCGACCGTCCAGCCTCAGAGGGCGGGGCTTAAGTTGTTGTCGCTGGCCTTCAAGGTCAGCTATTGTCCAATGACAAACCAGTGGTCGGCAGATGTTGCCATGGCCCGCCAGATTTCGCATATTCTATCACATGATGACAAAATATGCCAGATACAAACTGGATTCTCACAAAATATGGATGGGAAGGATCGCTGCGTCGCTGATGACCGGAAATAGCTGGTTCGTAACGCGACCATTGAGGGATGCGTCGTCGCAGAGGCGGTCACAGGGTTCGTGGTAGGGGAGATCAGGCACCCGAGACCGATCATGGGGTAATTCACGCAGGTCGGAGGGGTGGGGGGGGGCTGGTACTTACTTGTAATATTTGCGGTTCGAACAGCGAGTTGTGTACTTGGTACGCTCCTGCTGGCGGGCCGACGAGTCGTGTGCCGGGTCCGGTATGAACACGGTGAAATACCAGTGTGTTATGCTGCCGACAGGGGGCGGTGCAAGCGACGAAGAAAATGGGGATGGTTTTCTGGATGCTGTCTTGTTTTTTCTCTCCAGATACGGTCTTTTACATACCATGTCGTTGTACAATGGTAAACGGGCGTACTGATTGGTAATGACGATTGGTCTTCTGGTATGGCATTTATGCATAGGCTGCGATGAGGTAGGAAAACAGGAATCGAGGTGTATTCTATTATTGCGTGAATACCTGAAACATGAACGTAGTGGCAAGACCTTACTTCTACAGGATCATTTCTATAGGTCTTATCGCGATCATTCTCCCGAATTTTCGCGTGTCCAAAGCCACGATGAAGAGTTGTGGTGGTCTCTCCTGAGCGGGAAGTGGGCTTGGGGTTCTCCCTCGTGGAGGATCCTGAGTCGTTGAAGACCGTTCCACTGTCTGCCTTTGGCGGTCAGCGGGGGAGAGACCACGTTCTGAGTGGTTTTGGCTTTTTACAATGCATCTGAGAAAAAAATTATGCGGTTGATAATCTTGAGGCAGTCAAGCTGCAATGATAGGCAACCCCACGGCCACCGGTGTCAGTTGTCTGGTTGGTTTGTTCATTTGTACGTGCTATTTTAATTATGCATATTTACATTATGCATTATGCATATTTACATATGACACACGCGAAATGGGTACGCTTTGATTTGTATGAACTATGAACAAGCTAGCTGCCTTGTCGGCAAACGAAGACACATGCACAACACCGATCGTGCAGCCTCAGAGGGCGGGGCTTAAGTTGTTGTCGCTGGCCTTCAAGGTCAGCTATTGTCCAATGACAAACCAGTGGTCGGCAGATGTTGCCATGGCCCGCCAGATTTCGCATATTCTATCACATGATGACAAAATATGCCACATACAAACTGGATTCTCACAAAATATGGATGGGAAGGATCGCTGCGTCGCTGATGACCGGAAATAGCTGGTTCGTAACGCGACCATTGAGGGATGCGTCGTCGCAGAGGCGGTCACAGGGTTCGTGGTAGGGGAGATCGGGCACCCGAGACCGATCATGGGGTAATTCACGCAGGTCGGAGGGGGGGGGGGGCTGGTACTTACTTGTAATATTTGCGGTTCGAACAGCGAGTTGTGTACTTGGTACGCTCCTGCTGGCGGGCCGACGAGTCGTGTGCCGGGTCCGGTATGAACACGGTGAAATACCAGTGTGTTATGCTGCCGACAGGGGGCGGTGCAAGCGACGAAGAAAATCGGGGTGGCTTTCTGGATGCTGTTTTGTTTTTTCTCCAGTTGCAATCACTGGCTGATCCAGGGAGGGGCCATTCCTGCCATGCCCCCTCCCCCCGAAGCGCTTAAAAGGGGGACCATAGTGTCTTTTGCCCCCCCTCAAAACCAACAAAAGTCAACTAAATTAAAATGCAGTAACCTTTGCTGAGGTTAAAAAATAGCGTCTGGATGAAAGAATCTCCAATTTTAACGGATTTTTTAAGTAAAAAATAATTGTTTGGAAGCCATTATGGTAGCATAGTAGATTCTGACACACATCGAGGGTTTCCATGCTGCTCAAGTTCTGCTTACAGCAAGAGTTGACAAAATCGGATCCGCCAGTGTGTACATGTGCACGAACGTTGACGTGGTACAAGACGTTGAACGTGAACGTGAACGCTTTGGTAAACAAGAACAAAAATCCGGTAACGTAGAAACGGTGGAGGTAGGCTGGGGCCCCTACAGAGGAAATTATGTTGTCAATTATTAGTTATTTTTTATTTTATTTGTTTTTTTTTAATGGCACCTTTGCCATTTTGTGGTCGAAATCCGGTGCTTTTAACCAAAAATAGTGGGAGAATGGGCCCTCCAAATCTGTTCAACCCCTCCCCTGATGCAATTCCTAGGTACGCCACTGGGGGATGGGGAGGGGAGTGGGCTGACGCCCGAAAACCGAAAGTTGCCCTCCCCCAAACCGGTGGGCTAGATCCGCCAATGGTTGCAATCCTTTACATACCATGAAGTTGTGTACTGGTAAACGGTCGTACTGATTGGCACCGATGATTGGATTTCTGCTATAGCATTTATGGATAAGCTGCGATGAGGTGGGAAAACAGGCATCGATGTGTATTATACTATTGCGTGAATACCTGAAACATGGACAGAAGGGCAGAGAAGACAGGCTTGAGAAGACCCTTTCGATTTGGTACCGAACAAGAGATCAAGTACAGAAGTTGCCCGCCGCTCCAATTCCCCTCCCACCTACCCCTGCTGTCTCGTAGGTGCCCTTCTCAGAGCATCTACGGGAAGCTCAGCCCCCCCCTCCCCCGGGTGACGTCAGCCACCCGGACCACTAGTTGGTTGTTAGCCGGATTAGCCGGCCGACGACACTAGTCGGTTGCTCGTCGGATTAGCCGGCGCAGCTCCCCATCCCACTCCCCTTCGGCCCAGCGGCGCTCTCGAGTGCCGTCGGGAAACCGACTTGTATCGGCGGTCAGCTTTGATTGTTTTGGTCCCATCCCACCCAATAGGATAGAGCTGAACAGAGGTGCCTTTCTGGTTTAAAGGATCGGGCTAGCGGTCTTCGGACCGTGACTGCGGCCGCCTCTGCTCGGCTACTCCCATCCCTCCAAAACTCTGTCTCTCTCCCCCTTTTCACATCACTTCTTTTCACACCTCTCCTTGTGACACTCCCTCAGGGTGCCTTTCTTGACCGCATCCCTTCAGGGTGCCCTTCTCCACAAGCACTCTCATCCCCACTCCCCCTGGGGTAAGCACTCCCATCCCCGCCCCGGTATTCCCGGGAACCCCCGCCCCCTCGGCGGACGGAGGACGCCGGTCCCCTCCCGGGACCCACCCGAAGGGGAGTCTTTCCTCCTTCTCAGCAAGAGGGAGGGAACATTCACCAGGACATCTCCCTTCGCCATAGCG
Source organism: Ashinkailepas kermadecensis (assembly GCA_034440615.1). Lineage (NCBI taxonomy): Eukaryota > Metazoa > Arthropoda > Thecostraca > Neolepadidae > Ashinkailepas > Ashinkailepas kermadecensis. Next base: position 6,849 of record JAOTOM010002170.1, read on the forward strand.
AGGGAGATTGATCAGTGGACCAGTTAGGTGGCCTCAGCCAAAGTACTGAGGTCCGGGACCCTGCTTGTGCGGGTCAAGAACGCCTCCCAGGCCCGCATCCTGTTGAACCTGAGGTGCTTCCTCGAAGCCGAGATCACGGTGGAGCTGGCCGACCGCCTTAACATGACGTGGGTGACCGCGTACGCACCGGAGCTAGCGGAGCTCTCGGAGGAAGAGCTCCTCGCTGAGCTCCAATCCCAGGTGGTGTGCGAGGTCACCCGCCTCGGTCGTCGACCCCGCCCTGGTCCGGTGCTCAAGTTGGGGTTCAGAGCCCTGGTCCCATCGACCCACGTTATGGCTGGGTACCTGCCTACCGACCTCCGCCCATGGACCCCGCCCCAGGCCCGCTGCGCATATTGCCAGTATTATGGCCACCTCATCAAGGTCTGTCGCGCCAAGGACCCGACATGCGGGCGATGTGCTGGAGCTCACCTCACGAACGCATGCGTGTCAGAGGAGGCCAGGTGCGCTGCGTGCCAAGGACCCCACCCGGCGTCGTCCCCGCGCTGCCCAGCCTGGATGGACGCCAAAGAGACAGCAGCATCAATACGCGGCACGAGCAACCCCGACACCCTCATCGTCGGGAGGGGGGTGGACTCGACCCCGATTGGCCCACCTGTGGCCGGCACCAGCCGAGGCAGCCGTCCGACCTCGCTCCCTACTACCCGGACACCCCCTCCCCCCACCCCGAGACCTCCCATCCCCACTTCCGTCCCTTCTCCCCCGCCGCCGGCCATGTGTCCCGGTCCCACAGCGGGCTCTCGCGACCCCCCCCCACACCAACACCAGGCCGCCCCGTCGACGGTCACGCGTCCCGCTCCAGACGCGGACCCCCTGACGGTCGGCGACACCACGGGCACCAAGCCGCTCCGCTGCCAGCCACGCGCCCGGCACACACCTTCGGCTGCCCTGACGCCCCCCCCACCGCCACCAGACTGCTCCGCTCAAGGCACGAGCCTCGTCGACGCCGCTCCCTCAGGGCTGCCCCTGTACCAGCCGCCTCCCCTCTCCAAACTCCAGGGTAGGCCTCCACTCACGGTCCCCGAGCCCGGCCCCACCCGGGGATCCACAGCTCACTTCATCGCTATCGGAGTCGTCCGACTCATACGAGACGGACGACTCCACCACACACACGCTTGCGAGGGCGTGCGCACCACCACCACTAATACAGACACTCACCACTGAATTCTTGCTCCAATGGAATACGAGGTCACTCATATCCCATTGGGTAAAATTGAAAGAATCTATCGTCAAAAATAAACAATTGATTGCCGCCATTTAGGAGACCAGATGGCGCGACAATGATCCATATAATTTTAATATCTTTGGTTATACCCTCTATACCCACAACAAAAATGATACACCCCGCGGCGGCGTGGTTGCCTTATTTGTCTCGAACACCCTTCTTCATCATGCGATCACCATCCCCAATGGCCTGAATTTCGTTGCAGTATCTGTCCAAATTGCACAACTAGAGCTCACTGTACTCTCTCTTTATCTCCCCCCTCTCCTACGCTGTACTTAGTTTCTGTTACCAATCTTTCCGGTCTCCTCCCACACCCCTGTCTGGTGCTGGGCGATCACAACGCCCATCACCAGGCACGGGTTGTCACGACACATCTCCACGCGGACATCACATTGAAACACTCCTCACATTCACAACATGGTCTTCCTAAATGACCAAACACTCACACACAACACAGACATCGCCCTGTTCCGTCCGTCTGCCATTGATCTCTCTCTAGCTTCAGCTTCTATCTCACCTCTCTTCTCCTGGCACGTCCAACCCGACTCCCTTTTTAGCGATCACTTCCCCATCCACGTCACACTCGAACGCTCAGCCCAGTCTAGAGATCGTTTATTTATACCCAACTGGAACGTTCGCAAAGCGAAATGACCGTCTTTTTCCCAGGAAATTGATAACCTCATCCCGCCCCAGTCTCACCCACCAATTTCGGCATTGCTTGATACCAAACTACTCGCGGCAGAAAAACACGTACCCAAAACTCATCGCCCACCACGGCCGTAAACACGTGCCGTGATGGAACGACGAGTACCAACGAACCGTCGCCTTGCGACGGCGGACTGAGCGGAAGTTTCGTAAAAACCTCACCGTACAAAACATGGTAGAAGCCCGCGAGGAAAAACTACGTTGTCAGCAAATTATCCTTGCGGCCAAAAAACGCAGCTGGCAACTCTACTCCGACACATTCAACCGAACTACTCCCATCTCCCAAATCTGGACTCAAATTCGCTCCTTCTCCAATGACAGAGCCCCACACCGCGCATTCCCACAACTGACAATTAATCAACAGAAAATAACAGAACCTACAGCCGTCGCGGAACACTTCGCCACTTATTACTCTGACATCTCCTCCAACGCTCAATACTCACAGCACACCACCTCATTCCTCCGCGACACTCTTGCCGCTTGTCACTTTGGCTCAGACAACTCTGAGCCCTACAACGCCCTCTTTACCATCTAGGAACTAAATTTATCCCTCTCCAAGGTAACCAATACAGCTGTTGGATCTGATCGACTGGCATATCCATTCTTTCAAAACTTCTCTGACCCCAGCAAAGACGGCCTCCTCTCAGCACTAAATCAACTATGGACTGACGGTACTTTCCCAGCCTCCTGGTCTACCAGCACTATCATTCCTATTGCTAAACTTTTCAAACCTCAACACCTGCCCTCCAGCTATCGCCCTATCTCTCTCACTAGTTGTGCTTGAAAAATATTTGAGCACATGGTCAATGGACGAATCAGAGTCTATCTTGAAAAGAACAAAATAATCTCCACTTTTCAGAGCGGCTTCCGGTCAAGGCGAAGCACCGCTGACAACCTGTTCGAAATTGTAGATTCGATCCAGCGTGGTTTCGCGAAAAATCCGAGACTATCGCCCTTTTGTTAGATCTAAAATCCGCATGTCATAAAGTACATAGCTCTGCCCTTTTAATTAACTTGCACCGAATTGGTATACGGGGCAGAATGACCACCTTCATCGCCAACTTTCTCAAAAACCGTTCCTTTGTCGTCCGCAGCCGCAACATTTATTCCCAACCCCACACTCTTGAGCAAGGCGTGCCGCAAGGCAGCGTCCTGACACCAACCCTATTTCTCATTATGATTAACGATGTTTTAGACCAACTTACCTTGATTTCTCGCCTTCTAAAATTTTATATATACGCCGATGACTTAGCCACTTGGTGCACTCATCCATTAGCAGACACAGCTAACCATTACATACAACTCGCCATGAACCACATTAATCCATGGTGCTCCCTCTGGGGGCTACAGATCTCCCCCACTAAATCGGTCACAATGATTTTTTCCCGGCTTCCCAGATATAACCCCCCTAATAAACCGCTCAGCTATCGGGATGAAATTTTCCCCCTCCAAACCTCCTTCAAATATCTCGGAATTATCCTCGACAAAGGACTCTATTTTACCATCACATTACCTATATTAAACAGCGCTGCGCTGTTCGTCTTAATATACTTCGCTGCATCTCCGGTCGCGTCTGGGGTGCAGACAGGACTACTCTTAGCAAAATGTATATTGCCCTGATTCGTTCAATTCTGGAATACAATGCGTTTATCTTCGATCATATATCCCCCTCACTCACAAAATCACGCACTCCGCCTCATCACCGAAGCACATCGCACCACACCTACCACAAGTCTCCAGGGTGAGGCCAATCTCCCTAGCCCACAACACCGCAAAACACTACAACTCGTTAGATACCATTTCAGAACAATAACACAACTAATTAACCCCTCCAATGTCGCATGGTCTAAACCCCCGGTTCAGCGCTCCAAAAACAAAAAGAAATACAGCATTGCTATTCCGATACCGCACAACAAGCGACGTCAAATGACATCCATTTCCTGCAAATTGAAGCAATAGCGACGAAACGCGAGGTCATCGAAGAACTCAATCAAATATTTGACCTTGAGTTGTCCCGATTTAAAATGTTACTCAAGTGTTCACCACTGGCTATTGCTTGATACCAGATTTGGATGAGTTTGAGCGAAAACGAAATAAAATTGAACAGACCGGATGATCAGCTTGGCCTTGGCCCGTGAACAAATAATTCGATTGCTTAGCTTTCTCATACAGTCAAGCCACGTCCAATGACGCACATTTTATGGAAATTGAAGCGATAGCAGCCGAACTTCGCGTTCGGTCGATATCGCTTCAATATCGCCATCTAATAAATCAAGCTAACCGTTGACCTAGAAGTTTGCCCTTGACACGTACCGGTTTGAAATGTTACACGACGGTTCACCACAGGCCATTGCTTGATAGTGGATTTGGGCGAAAACGAAAAATTGGAGGCAGCCGAAGAAACCGGTTTGCGTTGGACCTTGACCGTTAAGGTGGCAAGGTGAGACGTATGTAGCTGCTTCCAGCGTGTTCAGTGCAAGCAGGAGCATTTGTAGTAATTCGTTTGAACGATCATAAACTCGTCGCTGAATGCCGATGCCAATACATATAACGTCGCTGAATACGAATACGACGTTAACTTGACGTACTTGCTTAAGGCTGCCCATGACTTCCCTCCATGGTCTTGAAGATACCCAAGGACACCCAGATTCACGTTTGTTCAAGATATATCAATATATGCGCAGGGGAGTGCAACCTAAAACTATACTAAAGCCTTGCGATAATGAAATTTGTTGCCTGGCAAAGCACAATTTTCCACCGAAGGGAAAATACCAGATGGCCAAGGTTCATGTTATTCAAGAATGGTCTGGAAGCAGACATTTATAACGTTTGCTGATTCACCATTAGGAGATTTTGTGACGACAGATAGCCTGTGAAACCCGTTAATTTGCTTGATCGGTTTCGATTATTTTTTGGTGATTATCTTGCATATATATTTTCACTTTATAAATCATTAAGTATAATTTGCGGCGATCATACTTAGGTAGCCGAGGCTTGGGGGACACGGACAAAAATGTATGGGGACAAGTCGCCACTTTTCAGAAATTGGGGGGGGGGGGACGTGCCCCCACCCCCGGTGGTTACAACCATGACCAGAGGAAATAGCGTGCTGCAAGACTGACGCATACGCGAATGGCCTATCTCGACTATCACAATGATAACGGTCCATCCGCTGCGTACGCGATGATGATCAACCGCGTCCTGGGAGCCTCAGACGACTCTACATGTTCACCAGAACACTACAGGCGTCACCCGTGCGGTTGCCACCACACTGTGACAGTTCTTTTGCCAACCAAGCCGTCACGGACGCAGCAACACTACGTTTTGTCGCCAGTGTACGTAAGATAATGTTGTGAAACGTCATATTAACGAATAAAACGCTAGCACATGGGTCACAACCGCACGTTTATTCGTGCTTATGCAGGTCGCTGTGCCTCGCTAGGCCGGATTTATGTCGATAACATTCTCCACAGGTGTCGCATTGGTGCGTTTTTTCACACGTCTGGAAGCGGTGATGTCCTTGCAGGTCACCTTTACACCAAACCCTCCGTTCACAGATGTCACACAGGTATCGTCTTGCACCAGTGTGGATACGGTGATGTTTGTGCAGGTTCCCCTTCTGCGCAAACCTCTTGTCACAGATATCACATTGGTATGACCTTTCGCCGGCGTGGATACGGCAGTGTACTTGCAGGTACGATTTGTTCGTAAACCTCTCTTCACAGGTGTCACATTGATATGGTCTTTCAGCCCTGGCGCGGACAGCGTGAGGGCTGGCGTGGGAAATTTATCTACCACCCGCACCGTATACATCCCTGGATGCTTCTCGAGGTGCTTTCCTTTGTGCCGGTAATCCAGCGAAGCTAAATTGTCAAAGCCCACTCCACCCACCATAAAATCAGCTGCAAGGTCCTCTCAGCACTAGGGGGTCGGTTCCCTCAGACTCCCAAAACCCTCAGACGCCTTCGGCACACTCTCACCATTCATGAACGGACACAACCGAGATGCGTCCCTTAACGTAAATAGACTTTGCTTGCAAAACGCACACAGTTCAGAAGCAGCACAGTTGGCACCGATGATCCAAAACGCCTCTAACTGAGTTCCACTCATTTCCCAGGGCTGCTCAATGGAACCACACCCACTGCGATGTTCAGTCCATATTTGGGCTCTGAACTCCACCAAACATTTCCGCTATAAAGTGACGCGCCTGCCCGCCTGCTGGCCACCTAACAGCCGCATCCCACAGGGTCTCCGGCCATGTCCGAGGGGGGTTCTCTCAGCCAAAAGCACCGTTGCAAGCTGATTTTCCAGACGTCGAGTTCTTCGACCATGGCTGCAACCACCAAACAGCCAAGAGATCAAAGACGTGGGCTGTGTTCAAAAGTTGTTGTTGGTGCGCATTTAACCCCGGTAACCAACCAGTGGACAGGGTGCACGAGAAAATAATTCCGTCTGCGAAAACTAATCTTCACATACCTGCTGGGTAGGCACACCAAAGACCCTTACATGCCCATGGCTTGCATTTTGCATGGCATACAATCAGTGCTGACATAATACATGCTGTACAACAACCATTAGGGGTTCCCAGTGTCATGGTTGTTCTCGACTTGCACGTAAACAGTTTCTGCCATGAGTCACCACATTTGTATCGTTGGAGGCGTTGTTGGCGAAGCAATGTCATGTTACGGGCCACTCAAACATACATTTGCATCAGGCGTCACTGCAGTGTGGGTAAACTCCCGTCAGAGGAAGTAACGTGCCGCAAAGCTGACGCATACGTGGATTGCTTGTCCCAAATGTCACAGCGATACTGGCCCATCTGCAGCGTATGCGATGATGATAATCCGCGTCTCAGGAGCCTCAGACGACTCTCCATGTACACCATAACGCCACAGGCTGTCACCCGTGCGGATGCCACCATACTGCGACAGCTCGGTATGCCAACTAAGTCATGGCGTACGAAACAACACTACGGTTTGTCGTCAGCGTGAGTAAGATAAAGTTGTGATAGGTGAGATTTGCGAATAAAACATTTACCACATGGGTCACAACCGCGTGGTTAATCGTGCTCATGCAGGTCTCTTTGCCTTACTAGGCCAGATGTGTACGGAAAATATCGTCCACAGCTGTCACATCTGTGTGTTCCTTCACGCGTGTGGAAATGGGTGTGTATTTGCAGGTATCCTTTGCACCAAACCCTCTTCTCAAAGATCTCACATGGATATCATGTTGCAACCGTGTGGATACGATGGTGTTTGCACAAGTGCCCCTTCTGCTTAAACCTCTTATCACAGATGTCACATTGGTATGGCCTTTCACCTGTGTGGTTGCGGCGGTGAACATTCAGGTGAAATTTACTCATAAACCTTTTGTAACAGGTGTCACATTCGTATGGTCTTTCACCTGTGTGGTTGCGCCGGTGAACATTCAGGTGAAATTTGCTCATAAACCTCTTGCCACAGGTGTCACATTGGTATGGTTTCTCACCCGTGTGGATATTGTGGTGTTTTTTTAGGTTCCCATTGGTCGTAAACCATTTATGGCAGATGCCACATTGGAATGGTCTTTCACCAGTGTGCTTGCGGCGGTGTACTTCCAGATGATCTTTTCTCGTATACCCTTTGTTGCAGGTGTCACATTGGTATGGTTTTTCACCATTGTGGATTCGGTGGTGTTGTCTTAGGTCTCCATTGGACTTAAACCTTAAATGACAGATGTCACATTTGTGTGGCTTTTCACTCGTGTGGCTGTGATGGTGTACTTTCAGGTTCGACATACACGTAAACCTCCTGTTGCAGGTGTCACATTGGTATGGTTTTTCCTCCGAGTGGATACGGTGGTGTTTTTGCAGACCTCCGTTGGACGTAAACCTTTTAGGACAGGTGTCACAATGGTATGGCCTTTCGCCCGTGTGGATTCGGCGGTGTACATCCAGGTTCGATTTGCGAGTAAACATATTGTCACAGACGTCACATTGGTATGTTCTTTCACCAGTGTGGATGCGACGGTGTACTTCCAGGTCAGCGTTACACCTAAACCTCTGATGACAGGTGCCACACTGGCGTAACTTTTCATTCGGGTGGATGCAGCGGTGTACCCGCAGGGTTGCTTTGCCCGTAAAACTCCTGTGACAAGTGTCACACTGGTGATGTATCGGAGACGTCAGGATGTCGTGGTGTTTTGGCAGATCTACTCCTTTCTGCAGGTTTTCATTTGAAGCGGACTCCTTCAATTGTTGTGGAACCGTGGCAAGGCCATTCCACGGACAGCCTGAAAACAGAGGAAAATAATGTGATTGTTTCACGGTAGAACTGTCCTCCGTCAATGTGTGGCGAATCAATTTACCCACGGGCGGACACGGAGAGGGACTGAGAGCACATGTCCCACTGAAACGTGGCACGGCTCCAGCCTGGAAAGCTGGGGAAGGCTCCAGTGCACATTCCCCACCCCCACTTGCAAGGTTTCAGTGCACACTTCCCTCCTCCATCCAAAACAATTTATATATAGGAAAACACACCTTTAACTATGTTCAACCTGCAGGGCTCTTCACACAACTATCAAATTGTTAGCTTTGTGTTGGTATTTCAACACAAACATAGACATAGGTATTGTGCTGTTAACTAGCTATGTGGATTTTACGACGCCTCGTCAAAATCTGTGATCGTTTAGCGCCCATAACGTTCAGTTGGCATGCCAGAATCATATGGAGTGTTCCTGAGGTGAGCATATGTCCTGAAATCCTATCGCTCTCAGGTATCTCAATATGTTACGACCATGAATTATGTCGGTGTCACCTGTTAGCATGTCCCGATATGCTAGATGTCGGATCCCATTTGCATTAATATTTCCATATTAACAGCCTTCGCTCCCTTGAAGTGTTGGCACGAATAAAGCACATGTCGCACCCTGAGAGATGCGAGACAGCTGGGGCACTTGGGTCTCTCTTTGCCGCAGAGAATGTATTGGTGAGTAGCGAGCATGGCCGGTTCGCATTCTACTCGGGATCACGTCGGCACTCCTGGATCTGTTCCCCTGCTGGAAGTGAGAGAATGCGTGTTGGGAGTCTCTGGGCTGCACATCTAGGTGCGGAACGGGCTCGCTCATTTCCATAAATTTCAAAATGCCTCGGTACACAGCGCAAACGAATAGTTTTCAATCGCATCCCAGAGTAGTGAGACGTGTCAGAATGTCAATCAGTAGAGCGTTTGTAGGGTAACATGAGGTAAGTGCCAAAAGCCTGCTAAGAGATTCAGACAGCGTGACATATGACAAATATTGTGATACCTCGGTGAAAGAAAGCGCTATAATTTTTACGACCAGTTCACACGTATACACTGAAACATATCCAAGCATGGAAAATCATCTAGCGACGGCAACACACAGTAAAGCACATCCTGCTCCAGTGCTGCTATTTGATCCATCCGTGTATATTTATGCAAATCATTGTTCCAATACTTCATCTTCAGGAGTGGTTCATCGCAAAGCGTAACTGTCGTGTTAGCGACAGCATGTTGAAGTCAGATGACCGTATCGCAGTCGTCGACAAATAGCGAACGTTCGATGTTCTGCGGTGGTACGCCCCCAATACCATGTATGACGACAGCAGGCAGGACAACACTTATAATACTGTCCTGTGGATAATAGGCCAGACCAACAACATGGCTTTGGTCTTGGGAAACGGCCTGGAACATATTAATATAAATGCCTCGGGTCTCTTCAACACGCACATTGGAAGGGGTGGGTGAGGGTGCGCAACGGCATTCGCCACGTATTTCGAAGATATTTCGGAAACAGACTTGGATCACGCAATGATATCTTCTGACTTTGTATCGAATTGATAATAGCATCGCAAACAAAATATGCTTTGAAATGCGCACGTTAACATAGAAACTACGGGAAAAGATAATGCGGCAGCTGACCTACCGTCAGGTCATTGACTCTGACCTTAATTAATATGTGAGGCGGGACAGCTGCCCTGATGAAATTATCGCAGAATATGTGCTTCGTGTTGATATGGTGCTACTACCCCGAATGGTGGCACTTGGAATATTTTTGGAACGTTACTGCCTTTGTCCATTCTCCATGTCCATGGCTTTTGATGGCTATCACCTGAAATTTGTACGATATGCAACACAGACGCATAAGAAGGCGCTGTGAATCTTCGTGTACTTGTGTCTACTAATTCGATTTCCATCCAGGAAGAAAATGGGGTTGGCTCTCCAAAGCCCCCTTCCCTTCTAGCCCTGCGAGTGCTAAGAGATCAAAGTACGTACCTTGCGCAGCATCTTGGATGACGTTGGAAGATCCGCTTTCATCGGCAAATTGTATCACTTCTTCTTTAACTTCGAAGTGACGTGAATCGTCTGGAAGCAAGGCGGCCGGTTCACGTTGATATTGGCATACACAATCCATCAGAAATGTTGCGGACACGGCGATCGCATGACCCTGGAATATTATGTAGCTTCGGCGACGGGCGGTCGTCAGCAAACAGGGCAACTGACCGGCTCTGACTCGTGTTGTTACAACCAATGAATCCGAAGGTGCCAGAAATGAAGGTCTTACCAACTTCATGGGACCGGTAACACCGGAACAACGAATTGAAGTTACAGCATTCAACTTGCACTTTCCATGTGTCATTTTGGCAATATTCTCATCCAAAAGGGTGATGTATGGTTTTCGCAGTATCATTCCGCTAGAGGGCAACCGGCTCACAGCTTAACCCGCGCTGTCTCGGGGGTTGTTAACCGCCCCCCCCCCCCACTAAGGTTTTTCACAGATAGCGGAAGTACGGCGCGCGGAAGCGCGTCGAAATTTGTCATACCTTTTCCCACATCAACATGGCATGTTGTGTCATAATTTTGAGGTCAGGTCATCTGGGTCAACGAGTTAGTCAAGGTTAAGTGAGGTCACCTCCAAAAATGTTCAAGCAGTCGTCACGCTTTAACGGATGGAGCTATTTTAATGAAACTTCTTAACGTTTGTTTATCTTTAGGGACGAAACAAAACGCACCAGAGGATTTTAATTGTGTTAGTTATTAGGGCTTTAGGGCGCATCGACTACATCGGTCATGTAGCGCCCATAACAACATAACTTATTTACACCTCGATACATCAGCCATGCTAGCTAGCTAATCTTGCAGAATATCAGTCAAAATAACGAACGGTAAAATAAAACATGGCAACATTCAACATTTTCAACGTGGTGCATATATTACTGAAAATGATACTTCGGCGAGGTAATTAAAAAGTCGTCCCGATCGAACAATATCGGAGTCGTCGCCTAAAACCTCACTGAGTGACAATGACTGAAGACGCCCAAAGTGACGTCTACGCTCATCCTCATAGCCGGGGCAGGAAAGCAGGACATGACGCACAGATAAGCGGGCGTGACATTTGGGGCAGCGTGGTATATCATTACCAGTTAGTAAATACGAGTGACTGGCATATGTATGCCCAATTCTCAAGCGACACAATGCTACCTCGTCTCGCCTATTCCTACGTGAGGACGAACTCCATTTTCCGAGGCGATGCTTGATCGCTTTCAACTTATTATCAGGTATTGCGTTCCAAGAACCTTGCCACTTTGTGAGCACAGAGTCAGAAATGGTTCGGAAGTGGTCACGGGCAGGGAGTGGTAGAGTTCGTGAGCACGGAGCTAGCGACGCACGTTTTGCAGCAGCATCGGCCAGGTCGTTTCCAGAGATGCCCACGTGGCTCGGGCCAGAGGATTTTAAAAAAATCCGTTTTTGATTACTTGTTAGTTTTGCATATTTGCAATCGAAGATTCTGGCTAAAGTAAGCATTTTTTAAGAGAACAAGTTGATTTCTAAAAACGTTTTTCGGTCCACTCTACCCATTAGAAGAAGAAAAATTAAAGAAAATTGAAAACTCCAAATTTTGAACTGTACAAAAAAAATGATTTTTGGTTTGATAAAAATGTTAGGCAGTGGTCGATTTCGCCTTCCTTTTCTGATTCCAAATATTTTTTCTTCACTTTTGGGGGATAAAATGTTTGGGATGGTGTCTGGCCCTACCCGTCGAGCACTTTCCGATGACACACCTTTCGTTTTCGTTCTACGCTTAGTTCGGAGATTAGAGGGGGTGTATCAACACCCCCCGAGACAGGGTGTGAGGATGATCGGAAAGACGAGGAGGGTTAACCATACCTCAGTAAGTGTACGTCATCCGTGTAGGTACCTACCGGAAAGGGAGCCCCTTGCAAGTTTAACCCTCACTGCGGCACAACAAGAGCAAAATAAACATTGTGTTCAATCATATGGGGAACAATGACGGGAAGGTAGTATGTGACGACCAATAGACAAAGTCAGGGGTAATCAGATATTGTACATTCCTGAGAAGTTGAACCGATGTCTGAAGACGAATTCTCCACCGATAATGTCACCGCTTCTTCTTTAGCTTTCAAGTCAGGGAGATCATTTGCAAACAAGGCGACCGGTTTATGTTCAAGTTAGCATCATCAATACATCAGCAATGTGATCGGAAAATGATGTGTGATCAGCAATGTGATTGGAAAATCGGAAAACCGAAAACAAAATTTACTTGCAGAACTATATGGGAATGGGCTGCTGAAAGGCACCTCTAAGGGGTTTAAGAGAATCCAAAAAATTAATCCGCGAGTACCAGACATGAAGGTCTTAGCAACTTCATCCCCACAGAAACATCGAAAGATCGAAGCAGTGACAGCATTAAACTTGTGCTTCTCATGAGCTAATTTGGCAGCATTCCTATCCGAAGGAGTGATGTGTCGGTTTCACAGTAGCATATCACAAGGGGATCCGGCGTCACAGCATTAACTATACCCCAGTAAGTGAATGTCGACTGTAAAGATACCTAGTGGGAAGGCAGCCCTTTGCAAATTTAACCCTCACCGCGACACAGCACGAACACAATAAACATTGTGTTCCAATCATATAGGGAACAATGACGGGAAAGCACTACGTGAACAAAGTCAGTGCTGAACAGAGATTGCACCTTCCGCAGTAGTTGGGCCGATGTCTGAAGACGAATTCTCCGCCGAAAATGCCACCGATTCTTGTTTAACTTTCAAGTCGGGGGGATCGTCTGCAAAAAAGGCGATTGGTTTAGGTTCAAGTTGGCATCAGCAATACATCAACAATGTGATACAAAAATATTAACACTTGCAGATCTCTATTGCAGATTATCTCTTGCAGAACAATATGGGAAGTGGCTGCTGATACGCAAATTCAAGGGGTTTCAGAGAATCCAGAGAATTAATCCACGGTTGCCAGACAAGAAGGCCCAGAGGCCCACCTTCATCCCCAGAGTAACACCGGAAGAACGAATCAAAGAGACATCATTAAACCCTGCTTAACATGAGCTACTTTGACAGCGCCATGGGTGCGATGTATCGTTTTTATAGTATCATACCTCTAAAGGGGAATCAGCATTAACCATACCCCATTAAGTGTATGTCGTCCGCGTAGGTACCTAGCGGAAACGCAACCTCTCGCAAATTTACCCTTACCGCGATACAGCACGAGTCCAATACACCTTGTGTTTAATCACATCGGGAATAATGACAGGAAAACACTATGTGACAACAAATAGACTACGTCAGAGTGTACCTTCCGCAGAACATGGGCCGATGTTTGAGGATGAATTCTTCTCCGAAAATACCACCGACTCTTGTTTAACTTTCAAGTCGGGAGGATCATCTGAAAAAGGCCACTGGTTTAGTTTCAAGATGGCATCGCCAATAGAGCAGCTAGGTGATACGAAAATGTTAACTTCTCTTGCAGAACAATATGCGGAGGGGCTGCTGAAACGCACCTTGAAGGAGTTTGAGAGAATCCAGAACCCCGATTTACGCCATTAGTGCGTTTGGCCGTCACACTACGATTGACGTCAGCTAAACCTCTAATTACTATATATATATATATATATATATATATATATATATATATATATATATATATATATATATATATATATATATATATATTAAGAAAGATAGCACATGCTGTATGAACATGTGCGACACAAGTGCCGGCAATGTTAGTGACGTAACACTTGTCCTGTAGATTTCATGAATTCCTGTCTGCCACATAGCATAAAACTAGCTTATTATTAAAGCTTGGTATATAATACCACTGGATAATTTGTTGACGAAAATGTCCAAAAAAAAGCTGAATATGATAAATCAGTGCAAGTAAATATTGCAATTTGAAGAACAATGTTTAAAATGTACAGATGAGTAGAAAGAAAACAAATCACAACACATACAAGGTCTGGGGTGATGTGATATGGTGGCGAAGAGCAATGCAAATATATCTGAGGCAGTTATTCGAGGGTTAGAAAGGGAGTTTTAAGGATCCCATGTCCAAGGTGGGTGAGATGTGAACAGATATCTTTCTGTACAAAAATCATCTTTGTACATTGGTTCGTGGCCTTCAATTCCGATGTGTGACGCGCTCTTGTCCATCAGAAAAGACTACTTGTTTCGCTTGTCTGAATTTTTCACCATAGCCAAACCAGTGCAGGGAATTCAATGCAGTGAACGACCTTCACATGGTGGCATATGATCTTACCTGGAAGTATATACATTGGCGTGCTTGAAGCTCCGATGCTGCATTCCATCACAAAGCTAGGACTTTCTTCATTCAAGGAGCCTGGAAACAGAACCGAGGAAGTAGCGTATATTTCCCAAAAAAGGGAAAAAATATATGAAAGTCATAATTAATGAGTGAAATTTAAAGAACAAAATTCTGAACAATGTGCAATAACCATGACATGCTTCATGATGCCAATGGTGCCAATGACGACAATGATACCTGGCCTTCTAACTCGAGGAAAAGATCCGGGAAAACTATGATTGTAAAGTGTAAAAGTTCTTTTGGTAGACCTTCTGCATACGTTCGATGACAGCATGACACATATTATCACTTATTAACATTATTAAGCATTCATGTTAAAAAAGATTAAGCAGGTTCTAAAGCTGTCAATTACGTGTTGAAAAGTGTGCTTTTCACAACAGTCTAGCTGATTGGTTGGTTGGTTATTGGTTTTACGACACGTCGACCGTTGAGTCATATAGCGTCGCCAATCTCTCACGCCGATTGGTCGCGGGAGAAGAGCAGCGACAGGCGAGCCTCGAACCCACAATCTTTCGATTGTGAGACGAGCATCTTACCCCTAGACCACTCGTCCCCGCAGTCTAGCTGAAATGTGCTCACAGTTTGTGGGGAAATGACTCATTACTGTGCAAACCGAATTGTATGTGACTGCCAGCATATTCCTGAGTATGGATATATGCATATCATTCAGATAATTGTAGTCATAAAACATCCACTGAATTTGGCTGGTTCAATACTAAAGATACAATTTCTTTCAGGCATTATTCCAAGAATCAAATGAGAAGAACTATGACATAGCAACAGTATGTAGCAAACAAGAGGAAAGCCTATGTATTCAAAAGCCATACTACCTTCAGAAGTTTGGTTAAGTCATGTGAGGACAAGTTTTCCTCTGAAAATTGCATTACTTCTTGTTTGACTTTCAAGTCAGGTGGATTATCTGCAAACAAAGGGATTGGTCCAGTCATGAAGGTAACTATGATGCATGCAGGACATGACAGGAAATATATTTTAGCCTCATTTACGCCACATAAGTTCAGGAGAATGCAATCAACATCACAGCATTAGCCACTACCTAGCTGTATTTGCCACCTTGTTGCCTGAGGTTAATGGCACTCCACTCTATCTCAACCAAAATTAAGGCAAGGTGCATAAGAAGAATTCAAGGTACACCATTTCATCCCTATGATTAATCAGCAACTCTCTTGGACAAGGACAACACCAAGGACAAGGGCAGAACAACAAGACATTTTGGAAAGCCTATCATCAGCAGCATCAGTCAACTGTTGCAACAGATCTGCTCCAGATGGAATGTGAGATATGCATTGAGATAGAACATAATACAAAATGTCAATCAGAAATGCTCACCACTTTGTTGCTATGGCAACAAAGCGGTCAACACAAGCATTTGCAGTGTGCAGCAATTTCTATACATCATGTATTTACAATAAAAATTGAGGAACATGCATTAATTATTTGAATAGTAGCAAACTTACTAAGTGGCACAACCATATTTCACAAACACGCCAGTGGCACCCTAAAACCTGGCAGCACAAGCATATACCAGAAGCATCCTGTAACACATACAAAATAAAATATTATTTCACAGTATCAAAGTATCAAAGTTCATAAAGTGTTAAGGTTCAATAAAGGCATAGGGACCATCTGGGTTAAGCCTATCTAGAAAAAGTACCAGAAACGTAAATTCCCAATCAATCCATCATCTCAAGTTCCAAGGGAACTATATATCCCACCCTATCTAGCACCATTCCCCTGATATTGCACAACACACTCCTCAACATTCCAAACTCTTCCAATCATGCCCCATTGTGCTACCATGGCCAATCTCATCAGCATCACATCCCGCAGGAAGGTGCTGAATCCACTGTTAGGTACAGCCTGCATAGCATAATATAATACTAGTAGTATAATATACCCTATATAGCTAGTATAATACTCAATTTACTAGCATGATCAAAAACATAAGGGTCCAAGTTTCAACAATAACACAGAGACCAGCATCCCCAACACACATCAATGTCTTTCTACATTACCTATCCAGCCCTATTCTCTTGAGCTCATGTAACAAATGTCACCTGAGTGTCCTACAAATAATTTCCAAACACCACTCACGCCCACCTATAGGGGCCTGTACAGTGCACACCCACTTAGGATAGATATTACCCCATCCCTTAGAAATCAAGAACAAGATTGGGCAACCTAAAATAGTTGTCCACCCTATTTTTAAATACGTTCAATGAGGGACTCCCCACAACATCAGCAGGCACACAATTGCACTGATCAGCAATCCTTTGACTGAATACCTGTTGTCTCTTAACTGTCCTACACATTGATTTATCTAACCTGAATTGTTCACCCCTGTGTGATAGGCTAAATAGAATGGCATCATTCAGATTGACCTGATCTGACCCCTTACATTTCTTTTATACATTTCAATCATATCACGCCTTAATATCCTATACTTAAGTAAATACATAAATTATGTCAGAAGTCTTTCTCCATATTGCCTAAGTTGCCTAGTCCACTGATGAGTATAGTGGCCTAGCACTGCCCTTTTTTTTAGCACATCTATATCTTTTTCTAAGTAGGGGCTCCATGCCTGTACAGAATATTCTCATTGGCGTCACACATAGACCAAGTACAGCCTATTCATCACCTCTGTGCTCTTATACCTCACACTCCTATTAATGATTCACAGCAATCTGATTGCCCTGCTCTTAGCTGAGACACATTGTTTTTCTACTTTTAAAATCATTTGGAACGAACACCTAAATCTATTTTCATTTTAATAACATACAATCAAGTAGCAAAACACTAAAGGACAGTGCTTAATTGAAACTAATGCAGAATTTCGCTGCAAATTCAACATGCAGTTAATGCACTGACATGGATTTACCCAGTAGCATGTTCTTGAAATTATCGGGCCTGCTGCCATCTTTGCATCCCAACTTCATATTAAATGTGCAGACATGAAACAACTCAAACCATATCTGATGTGACAGGATATGGAGATCAATGCAGGCCAGCACTCCCGCCAATTGTGCTCACTGGGCAGCTTTTCAGTTAGCATGGAAAATATCACCTAAAAAGTTCCTTTGAATTAGTTGGTTATTGGTTTTACGACACATCGACCGTTGAGTCATGTAGTGTCGCCAATCTCTCACGCCGATTGGTCGCGGGCGAAGAGTAGCGACAGGTGAGACTCGAACCCACAACCTTTCGATTGTGAGACGAGCATCTTACCCCTAGACCACTCGTCCCCTTCATTTGAATTAGTCATCACAGCATGAAAAATAATATTAAACAGAAAAGGCAACACAACTGAGCCTAACCATGCTGATATTATTGTACTTTAGGGCATTCATGAGACAAATTCTCCACACACTTTACCTCCATGAAGTAAACAAAATGGGTAGGCATGGCTCAGCTAGGTTAGGTTAGGCATGTTTTTAGCATGGAAAAATTGTGAACATTTATATTATAAAAAGGAATTTTCGTTCATTCAAAATGGGTTAGGGTAGGTTAAGATATCCTAGGTTAGGTTAGCCTTTTGAATATAAGTTTCAAACATTTCTTTTTCAAACATCAAATGTTTTGGTCTGAACAATTTTTACATGCAAGCTAGGTTACACTTATGCAGATTTTTCCTTTTTATGTCATATTACCTCACTCGAAGCAACATATTTTAGTGATACTTTCCCTTCCAACTGAAAAGGAAGCATTTGGAGAGCAAATCAGTAGTCACGTCATGGATCATGTATGCCTGGATTGGAAACCAATAGCTGTTTGCATACTGCCCATTGCTTCCCACCTAACAGAGGGTAAGTAAAAACACAGTAACACAGCTGGTTTTTAAGCTGTGCACCTATGGGAGTTCAGGATATGTATGCTGTATTTGTTTTTCCAGCTAATTCAGCCACCCTCAGGAGGATTGCATCAGCCTTTCATGATACAGTATTAATCAAAGAACCTTCCTGTTCTTTCATTATTGATTTATTATGCTCCATTCAGAAGTTGTCATCGTGTGAAGTGAAGACATCTGTGAGAGGGAGCCCACCTCGCCCCAAGGGTCGGCCTACCGATCTTGAAATGATTAAACGGGGCGAAGTACATGAAGGCAATGGGCAGACCAAAATGAATTGGGGGCACATTCCATTGGCTCCCATGTTAGAAGTTGAAATAATTGCAGGGGTGGGTTAAGCAAACATTAAGGTGGCCTTCAAAGGTATATAAAACAACACCCCTGAGTCGAAAGACTGGCAAGTGGTAGCGAATTGGCGAAAGATAGTGGCGTTGCCAGCTAGGGTATGTTCCAAGGGCTGATCCAAGAGGGAGGAAGCAAAAGTGGCACCCCTTATGACCCAAAGGACACCTCTCTTGGAGGTTCCAGTGGACTCCTTCCTTGAATTTCTCAGCGCAACGTGCTCCTCAGCCTGGGAACGGCTGTCCTCTGGGAGTCTGAACGCATGCAGTGATTTTTTTTAAAGCAAAAGGCACTCATCAAACAAAATAAAATGGTGCCCCTCTGGGAGATCAGAGTGTATGCCACCCAAATGTTCTGGATCAAGAGCTACCCCTCTGGAGAATGATGCCTCCTTGGCAAAATCATAAATCCGTCAGTGGTATTGTGTAGGGGGAGGGGGCTTGTACCTTCCATGGAACTGCCTCTCAATCCTCTTTGTGGATTGGTGGGTACGCCAAAGACTGTACTCTCCCATTCAGTTGTGTAGACTACTCCACCGGAAAATATGAGCCACATATTTAGAGAGCAGAGAGTGTGGGCAAACGTAGAACCACCCATTCATATCTTTGAGGGTGAAACTGCCCCCTGTGTGCAAGGGGGGAAACAATGTGGAGAGATTTGAGTGCAGTGCAGCTTTAAATGCACCCAGGTCCGTTAAGGCTACTACATCATCAGGCAATGAGTTCCATGTGGCACAGTATCTGAGGAAAAAAATATATTCCTACAATCCACTGATGCACACCTGTGAGCCAATTTCAGTGAGTATCCATGTGTGTTCACCAATGATGCCAGCACAAACATGTCAGGGATCTTAATGGCAGAATGGCCATGAAAAATAATCCAACATTTGATAATGTCTGCTCGAATCAGTCTACCTTTCACCGAGTACAAACCTAGTTTCTGTAATCTGGTACCATAATCCAGACCTTCCATCCTCTCTATGTTTCATGTCCAACTTCTCTGCACTGATTCTAGTTGCCTTAAATCACCTATGTAACCTGTATTCCAAACACATGATGCAAATTCCAAGAGGCCTGACATGAGTAATGTATAGGGTTTTCATAAATTCAGCAGAACGACATAAAGTAGAACTTAGTAGGTTGCTGGCCAGACTTCCAGCTTTCTATACTATACCAGCAATGTGTTGATGGAAATGCAAGTTTTTATCTAATGTGATGCCTAGGTCAGTATACATCTCAACAAAGCTTACCTGGAATCCATCTAGATAATAATGTGCATAAGGGCCAAGATTTTTCCAGTCATATGACCTGTGGTGTGCTTTGAGAACTGCACATTTCTTAGAGTTCATTGCTAGTCCCCATGACTTGACAGTACTAACCAGTGTATCAATGTCTTTTTGGCCCTGTGAAATGCCAGCCAGCAGGTCTGTGACAGATTTGTACTTCAGCTTCATGTACATTTTTAGGCCATCTACAAAAACCTTGAACTGGGAGTGTATACCATGAGGTACATAATTCACATCAATCAAGAATAGCACAGGACCTAGTACAGAGCCCTGGACTGCTCCACTTAGAACATTCTTTGGTTTGCTGGAAGAGCCAGAGACAAGCACTTTCATTTCCCCCCACAGAGCAAATTTTGGATCCAGGTGAGGATTATCTCTGAAATTCCCAGAGCTCTCAGTTATGTAAGTAGCAGCACATGATTAACAACACCAAATGCCTTAGAAAATCAAAGAAAATTACATCCACCATACAACCCTCATCTAGCCAGGTAGAGACAGTCTCATATGTTAGCAGTAGTTGATCCACTACGGAACATCCACAACAGAAGCCAAATTGTCCTTGGTCCAGCAAGTGATGGACATCCAAATATTATGTGAGCTTCTCAACAATTACACGTTCCATAATTTTACATGGGACAGAAGTAAGACTCACTGGGCGATAATTTAGTGCATCATGCCTTGAACCCTTTTTAAAAATGGGAATAACTTGTAAAGTACTCCAACTATCAGGAAGACTTACAGTAGAAAGAGATAAGTTAAAAATTATGAAAAAATGGTTTTACAAGCTCCTCACAGCAAGATACAATTAACTGAGGGTGGACCCCATCAGAGCCCATGCTGGAGAATCCATGAACCTCGCTAAAAATTCTGAGCACATTACAAAGGTGGCAGGATGATGCCGCTGATATGCTCAGATGATAGGTGCTGATGCTGAGTTTCCAATCCAGGCATACATCATCCATGGTCACATCATGCTAACCACATTCACAAACATTGCATAGGGAAAATTAAAGGAAATTCCAAGAATTCAAAAATTACCTCAAAGTGAAAATTTACTGCCTATCCTAGCATTCCATGCACTAAAAATTCACAAAAATGCTTTAAAAAACTACACTTTGGTGCCCAATTTTGTTTTGCACTAAAAAAAATACGATCCCGACATATCCTTGTAAATTTGGAGATCAAGGTAAATTTTGATTTTGGGGATTTTTTTTGTAATAGTATGAACTTTCTGGTTTGGTCACTGGTGCTTTCTGATGAGATGAAGACAATGTGATCACTCATTTTTCACAGCAAATGATTACTTTTCAGTCAACAGCAGTCGATATAATTGATGATGTACAGTCAATCGTGGTAATGGAATTCGAGCAACAACAATTTGAGCAAATAACCCTGCTGGGATTGGCACTGTGTTGTCCGAAAAATTATGACCTTGAGTGTTTGTCCTCAAAAGAAAGCTTAATAATTATATAAGATAATGCAGCACAACCGATTCAACACGAGGCTAAGCTTACATTGATATGAGTGGTGCGCATTGCTGAGTGTGGTTTTCTACTGACTACTAAATAAATCATAGGATAAATAAAATAAAATAATCTAACCCAACCTAACCTAGGTTGGTTATTGGTTTTACGACACGTCGACCGTTGAGTTATGTAGCGTCGCCAATCTCTCACTCCGATTGGTCACTGGCGAAGAGTAGCGACAGGTGAGACTCGAACCCACAACCTTTCGATTGTGAGACAAGCATAACCTAACCTAACCTAGACTAAGATAATGTAGCATAACATAAAATGTATTATAGCATAATATAGCATAATATAATCTAATCCGATCTAATCTAACCTAACCTAACCTAACCTAACGAAAACCAGAATCCTCCAAAGCAAATTTTTATGTCATGACATCACCAAAGATATGTGACATTGTGTATATCTCCATAGGCAACTTTAGTAACAATACCTACTAAACTTCCAGAAGTTTAGTAAATATTCCTACTAAACCCACTTCCCCTCTTAGTAAATGTACATACCAAACCTTCTCAAGGATGTGTTGGACATCAGCACTGCCCTAACGATTACAGCATCTCAAGGAACTTCCGGCCTTGGTCGCATTGCAGATGAGTCGGTTTGGGAGTATGAATTATCTGACATAAATGTTAAATTAAAGCAGAAACATAAGGTATTTGATGTCAAAGAGTGTTAAATTGAGGGCATAAAGTGTTGAATTTCTTCTTTATCATGTCCGTGACACACCAGGTACAGATAATTATACACTATGTGGTATATTTGTAGGGAAAATTTTGATCATATATTTATTTGCCAACTGAAAAGTAATCATTTGCTGAGAAAATGAGTGGTCGCATCATTTTTATGTGAAAATGCCCTGTATTCAAAATAAACATTCCAAAGAATCAAAATTTACCTTGATCTCCAATTATACCCATGTCCTAACCAAACCCAACCCACTTTTGAAGAAACATGCATATTTCTTATAATGTGTTAGGGTTCATCGCTAGTCCCCATGACTTGGCAGTACGAACCGGTGTATTTATATGTTTGACCCTGTTAAATACGAGCCAGCAGGTCTGTAATAGATTTGTACTTAAGCTTCCTGTATATTTCTAGGTCATAGGTCACCTAACATAATTTAACCAAACCTAAATCCTTTGCTTGATTCATGGGGGTAAAATGTGTAAACCAACTCATAGTTAAACTGCAATAATACCGCCTAAACTAACTTAACCCATTTGTTTTATTCATGGAGGTAAAAGGTATGTAAAGCTCACCTCATGCATGCCATAAACTGTAAAACATTGCAACCAATTTTCCTTCCTCAAAATGTTCAGCTTAAAAACCTGGCCTAGCCTAGCCTAATGTAACACATCCTAGTATTGCTTATAGACAAAAAATGGGGAAATTGTTTTTAAAAATGTACTATTCTGAAAAGTTATCCAGCCCATAAGAAAAGCATAACTCAACCTAACCAATCACAGGGTAATCTTGACATAGAATGTCTCGCGCTTCATGAGCTAACATTTTTTCACTTAGGAAAGGTCACATGTAAGTACCTACCTACCCCAAATTATTACACAAATTAGCCAGCAATATCCCAGAAGTAGTATTCCACTCTTTCAAATTGAATGTTAGCGAAACTGGTGCTCTTGTGGCATGTAAAAATAGGTTGCCACAGGGCTACCTCTGACGTCTAGAACGATTTTGGAAGGGGTGCAAGTTTAACTGTCCTAATTTTTCAGAGTAGATTAGTATTAGTTATGAGGAAGGGGACAGGGGAAATAAACAGGGGACATAGGGGAAACATGAAGGGTGCAGGGAACAGGACATATGCAGGAAGGGTCCTGTGGGCAGAGGACAGAGGCAGGAGATAGCGGAAAGGGGACAGAGGAAGGGGCATGGGACACTGGGGCCATGTTAAGGAGATCTCTCACCGAGCCAGGGGTCCAGGTTCTTATTTTCAGATTGAAAATTGAAAATGACAAAACATTATCAGGGTGCCAAACTGGGTGTCATTTTGAACACGCTAACGGGAGCCACTGTTGATTGGTTGAAAACGGAAGCACTAATTGGTTTGACCCCGCCACAAGCAGAATGTATATGAGTATTGATTGCGGCTTTATGACGCACTCAACAGCTGAGGCCATATGGCGTCGCCTGCCTCTCACCCTGGCAGGAAGGGCGGGCATCGCGGGGAACCGAACCCCGCACCTCTGGCGTGCCAGACGCTCAGCTTAACCACCGAGCTACCAACGCGCCCAAAGCATGTTGAAGGTTAGCCATCTCGCATATGGGCATACACTAGATACAAATCGCTTTCGGGGCAGCTTCGGCCATTAAAAGTTTCTTTGACCCCACCCACCCAACCAATTGCACAAATTAACACCATGGTGCCAAATCAGGGGGTTCGGACCGCGGCCAGCTGGGATCTCCAGCGATGTGCCCAGGACACCCCACGTTGGTTCTCTAGCCATGGTTCGGGAAGTGGTCAGAGGGGGTCGCGCGCACGTCGCATCCCATGTTATGTGAAAGCATGCGAGGTCGCTGACTGAGCCAACATTACGGGGCCTTGGTCCGACGCTCCAGGGTACAGAAATGAATCAATAGAGGCCATTCGGTGAGACACGAGATCCCGAATTTGTGTGGTAGAGCGCCCGTCGGACGTTAGCTATCCTGTTTGATGACCACGGGCATTGGTGCCACTGCAGGGGAGGTATGCATGGGATACACCGCTCGACCGTCAGATTGAAAAGACCATCGGTGCGGAATGTTTTTGATAATGTCAATCGATACGTCTAACTGAAAAAAAAACAATATAAGCAATGGAAAAACACTCAGATTGTTATCGCTTCTTGGCTTTTTGGCTAAACTCAATCCTGTTCATGCAAGTTGTTCTTCGTGTATAAATCACAGTTGTCATTTTTACGGATTGCCTTCGGTGTCGGACTTTTCCATTGTGCCTCAGCCGAACGTCAGCGTGGAAACTGCCCAAAATCCGGGAAAAAAACACGACTTGGCCTCGCTTCTCGACCTTTTGGTTAGGAACAAAGTGTTTATATGTGGCTTCATATGCGTACGAAAATCAACACTTGATGGCATTTTGACCGCTGGCCATCGGTGTGGAATATCTGTGTAATGCCTAAGGGAACGTCAACACGTAATTTTCTTATTTACAAACGAAAGAATACCACAAGTGGCAGCGCTTCCCGGCCTTCTGACTATGATGAACGTGCTGTTAGCTTCTCGGCCTTTTGCTGAGAGCAAAGTGTTCACATGCTGGTTGACACATCTCCCTGTCAACATCAACGCATTGTGCCATTTTGACCGCTAGCCACGGTGTGGCAGATATTTGTGATGCCTAAGGGATGTGTAAAAATGCAATTATCGTTTAATAATGGAAAGAAAACCGCAATTGGAATCGCTTCTCGTCCTCGTGGCTAAGATCAACATATTTACATGTGATCAAAATCCCACTGTAAAAAAACGAACTAGCATCTCTTCTCGGCCTTTTGATTAGGACCAAAATGTTTAAATGCAGGTTCAGATGCGTGTCAAAGCCAACACGTTGTGGTATTTTGACCGTGGCCATCGGGATGAAATATCGTTGTCATACTTTTGCGAAAAGTAAACATGCAATGTTCTCAAAAACCGAACGAGGGCCACAATTGGCATCGCTTCTCGTCCTTCTGACAAAGATAACCATTTTTACACGCGAGTGTACAAATGTTGAGTTACATGTTGAGTTATACATGAATATTCATGTATAACTCAACATTTCATTTCATTTTGTAACCTGACCATCGTTGTGGAAGTTTTTCGGAATGCTGACGCGAAATGATCACATGGAAACTTCTAAAGAAACGAATAAGACCTCCAATTGGCATCGCTTCTCAGCCACTTGGCTAACAATAAAAATGATGTCCTGGTCAGCTCAGAATCGCGTATAAATCACAGTATATCTTCTTGGCGCATAAGAAAACGTCAACAAGCAATCATCACAGAATGGAGCGAACCACAATTGGCATCGCTTCTTGGACTTCTGACTAAGATCAACTTAAGCTTTGATCATTAAGTAAAATGGGAACAGGAATGCATCTTGAACACGATAAAGCCCACCAGGTGGCATCGCTACTCGGCCACATGGCTAAGAACAGCATGATTTCCTTGTGGTCTCAGCAGAATCGAGTATAAATCAAAGCTTTGTGTACGTTTCACATCTGACCATCAGTGCGGAATATTTTTGGAACTGCAATCGATACGTCCATATGAGAAATTATCAGAAAACGGACAAGATGCCCGATTGCGATAGTTTCTCGGTATTTTGGCTATGGTAAATGATGCGAGTTGTTATTCGCGTATAAATAATAGTTGTCTCATGTTGACAGCTGGCTTTCGGCGTAGAACTTTTCCTCATGCCTAAGCGAAACGCAAACATGGAAGCGGCTCAAAATCCCCTTGAAAAAAACGACCTGGCATCTCTTATCTACCTTTTCGTTATGACCAAAATGGTTACATGTGGGTTCATATGCGTGTCTAAACCAACACGATGTGGTATTTTGACCACTGGTGTTCGATGTGTAATATCCTTGTAAAGCTTTTGCGACACGTCAACATGCAATGTTCTCAAAAACCGAGATCTACGTTATCCATGCGAGTTGTTATTCGTGCACAAATCAGAGTTGTTTGTCATTTTGACGGCTGGTCTACGGTGGAGGAGTTTTTCCTCATGCCCAAGCGAAGTGTCAACATGGGAACTGCTGAAAACCAAAGCAAAAAAAAATACACCTGACATCTCTTCTTGGCCTTTTTGTTCCGGGCAAAAAACATTTACATGTTGGTTCATACGAGGGTCAAAAGCAATGCTTCGTGGCATTTTACCGCTGGCCATCGCTGTGGAATATCACGGTAGTGCCTAAGGGTAATGTCAACATGCAACCGTCTAAAAAAACGAAAGAGAAGCACAATTGCCATCGCTTCTCGGCCGTCTGGCCTAAGGCCAGCATGTTTCCACATTTGTTGATATATTCATGTATAACTCGACATTTCATTTCATTTTGTAACCTGACGATCTTTGTGGAAGTTTTTTTGTCATGCTGACGCGAAATGACCACATCGAAATTTCGAAAGAAACGAATACGACCTCCAATTGGTATCCCTTCTCAGCCATTTGGCTAACACTATAAATGATGTTCCTGTCAGCTGAGAATCGCGTTTAAATCACAGTATATCTTTTTTAGTGCATAAGAAAACGGGAACAAGCAATCATCACAGAAACGAGCAAACCACAATTGGCATCGCATCGCGGACTTCTGACTCAACGATCGGTGTCGAAAAGAGGCAATTTTTTTTTAAAAAGTTTTTTTTTGATGTTTCTTCTTTTAAAAAAAATTAAATTTTGACTAAGATCAACTTTCTTTTTCACCCCTAAGCAAAACGGCAACATGAAATAATCGAAAACACGAAATAGGCCACCAGTTGACATCGCTTCTCGGCCGCATGACTAAGAACAACACAATGCAAGTTTGGTGTCAGTTTGACCATCGGGGCGGGATATTTTTGGTAATGTCAATCGGAACGTCTAAGTGAAAACTCTAAGAAAGCGGAAATGAACCCCAATTGGCATCGCTTCTCTGTCATTTGGCCAAGATCAATTGTTTTCATGCGAGTTGTTATTGGTGTATGTATAATTAAAAATTGCGTGTCATTTTGACGCCTGGCTTTCACTGTAGGACTTTTAACTCATGCCTATCGCAAACGTCAACATGGATACTGCTCATCCATGGAAGAACTAATCCGAAAAAAACAACACTTGGTCTCGCCTCTCCTCCTTTTGGTTAAGAACAAAGCTTTTACATATGGGTTCATCTGCGTTTCAAAATCAACGCTTTGTGGCATGTTGACCGCTGGCCATCTGTGTTGAATATCTGTGTAATGCCTAAGCGATACGTCAACATGCAATCTTCTAAATAAAAAACGAAAGATAACTACAATTTTTATCGCTTCCCGGCCTTCTGGCTAAGTCCAGGATGCTTTTCGATTCTCCGCATTTTCCTTATGAACAAAATGTGTACATATTGGTTGATATCCGTGCCAAGATCGACGGTTTGCGGCCTTTTGACTGCCGGCCATCGGTGTGGAATATCGGTGTGAACGATCGGTGTCGAGAAGCGATGCCAATTGGAAGCTTTCGTTTTTTTAAAGAGGCTTACACGTGATGATTTCTCCTCGTGATTACAAAAACACATTCACAATTATTGTCCTGTTTCAAAATAGCAGGCAATGTTGAGTTATACACGAATGCACCAACTCCTCTGTAAACATGTTGATCTTAGCCAGAACGGCGAGAAGCGAAGCCAATTGTGGTCCCCTTTCGGTTTTTGAGAAGATTGCATGTTGACGTTTCGCAAAACCATTTTACAAGGATATTACACATCGAAGCCCAGTGGCCAAAATACCGCATCGTGTTGGTTTGGACACGCATATGAACCCACATGTAACCATTTTGGTCGCTACCAAACGGCAGATAAGAGATGCCAGGTCGTTTTTTCAGAGGGATTTTCAGCAGCTTCCAAGTTGACGTTTCGATTAGGCACGAGGAAAAGTCCTACGCCTAAAGCCAGCTGTCAACAATACACAACCTTTATTTATATGCGAATAACAACTCGTATCATTGACGATAGACTAAATGCCGACAAACTATGCCAATTGGGAATCTTCTCCAATTTCTGATAATTTCTCCTGTGGACGTATCGATTGCAGTTTCAAAAATATTCCGCACCGAGGCTTTGATTTGTACAATAAGCTTTGATTTATACTCGATTCTGCTGACACCACAAGGAAATCATGTTGTTCTTAGCCAGGTGGCCGAGAAGCGACCCAATTGATGGTCTTCTTCGTGTTTGAGGTGCATTCCTGTTGCCATTTTGCTTAGGTATCAAAAAGAAAGTTGATTTTAGTCAGAAGTCCAAGACGCGCCGCCAATTGGGTTTTGCTGGTTTTTGTGATGGTTGCTTGTTGACGTTTCGCTTATGCACAACAAATGTATACTGTGATTTATGCACGATTCTGAGCTCACAAAACATCATATTCTTCTCATTCAAGTGTCTGGGAAGCGATGGTGGGAATTTTCGCTTTTAGACTTCTTCATATTGCCGTTTGGCTTAGGGATAAATCATATAATTTTTTTGTTTTAGCGTTGGCAAAGTGCCATCCGCTAAAAATGTGTTACGTTGATGGAAGAGTTACTTTGGACCTGCTGATGTGGCCTCCGGTGGTAACGAACAAGCAAGAGAGGAAAGATAAGTGACGCCGGCAAACAAAGGTTCTATACCGAAGGCTGGCGCTCAAAATGCTCGAGATCGAAATCCATGTTGAGTATCCCTTAAAAGGTTATGCCTATCAAGATGAATCTGAACATTCTGTGTAACCAGTTTTTCTGGTACCTTGCAAACTATTGAGGTCAAACTGACTGGCCTGTAGTTTCCTATACAATTCATACTTCCCTTTTTTAAATTGGTACTACCTTTGCACTTCTCCAATCTCCAGGTACTTCAGAAAACTCCATAGACTACCTGAAAATGATACCTAGAGGAACTGCTAAAGCTTTAGCACACTCTAATAAGATCCTAGCATATATATCATCTGGTCCAGAAGCTATATTAGGTTTTATATTCTGCAACTGCTTTTCTACAGCTTCTGCAGTTATTGTAAGATCTTCCAGCCTATGAACTGTCATGGCGTAACCTTCATTTGTTCCTAATGCACCATAATTATCTTTAGCAAAGACTGATGAGAATTGCCTGCTTAAGGATTCCACTATATCACAATCATCGACCACTATTTCCCTGTCTACCTCCAGTGATCTTACACTACACGCCTTAGCCTTAAATTTGTAGAAGCTAAAGAATCTCTTGCTGCTGACCTGCTGAACATTCTCGAGCTAATTTGATTTCAGCCAGTCTTTAGATGGCCTAACACACCTAACCTTTATTTCTAGCTATTTTACATGATTCGAGGTTTACCTCAGAGTTAGCATCTTTTAGTGTATTCAATGCCCGCTTCTTTGACTCCAGTAAATGCTTTACTTCCCTGGTCAGCCATGAAGGGTGCTTAACCTTGATTAATCTAATTTGCCTATTGGGAATGAACCTATCCTGACCTTGAAATAGTTTATCTTTTATCATTATCCACATTTCATAAGCATCTAAGCCCATCAATAAGTATTCCCAATGAATTTCATTCAGGAAGATCCTGAACTCATTGTAATTCCTTTTAGCAAAATTTGGAATCAATGTTTTATTGGTTCCTACACTTCCAACATGCAATTAGAAGCGTATGATGTTGTGATCACTATTACCAAAGGTCTCTCCTATGTTCACATTTTGTACGAAATTGTCCTCATTAGTAAGCACAAGATCTAATATTTCATTTTCCCTTGTAGGTTCATGTGTCATTTGAAAGAAAGAAATGTTCCTCAAAACAAGCCATGAAACTTCTTCCTGATTTGTTTAGACATCTAGCTTTTGCCTCCCAATCCTGCTATGTTGAAATTCGATAGTCCCCTGGGATTATAGGAGGCCCCCTGAGATGATAGGTGGTCCCTTTGGATTATACGAGACCCCCTGGGTCATAGATGGTCCAAAACTCATAACCCATGTTGAAGTATCCACTGCATTGTCAACTGCATTTTCAATAGAAGGCAATTGTGCCGTTCAGGGGCGCAGCGAGGAATTTCTTACAAAGGGTCCGACCCGAGGAAAATCAAATTTAACCGTGACCGCAGTCGTCACGTGTCGCGCGCTGAAAAGTCGTCGTCGGTGGTGATGCAAATCCCAAGCTTTATTTGATCTCGTGAAATATTATGTTAAGGGTACCCACCCCTGGCTGCTACTTTGGAAGATAGGATGTCCACGCTGACGAGTGCAAATCTTCTAGGTGATGGGTCACGTGCGGTTCAGACGGGAAGACTATTCGAGTTTCTCTCGCAAATACGATTTGCTGTCATCTACTCATGCAGGTAATGACATTTGTACTGGTTAGAGCATTGTGAATACTCCCTACATTTGGAAGTAAACCTGGCCGGAAGCTGAAACATACGTTAAAAAACACTGTTATGGGCGCTATATGATCACCACGGTCGATGCGCCCTAAAGCCCAAATAGCTAACTAACCGCCCCTGGCTGCGCCTCTGATCCCGTGACATGTGAAACTGTGCCTGCGGCCCCGAGCGGCCTGCCGTCTCAGTTGTCGAGGTCAAGGTCGTGCACCATCGTCTGCGACCGGCGGTGCCCGTAGTACACAGCCGGCCACGTAATGCCGAGCTGGACGGCATCGTGAAACAGGTGCGGAAACAGCCATTCTCCTCTCCAGGACTTGCCCAAAACTTGTCCGGGACTTTTGCAACGTTATCACTGCTGACTCTGGAGTCAGGCTCCACCGGCTGAAATCTGAGCAGGCGTCCAGGGAAACGTACCCAGACTGGAAAACATCCAGCCTGAACAAGTAACAGGGATGTGGTTGTAGAACGTCATGCCATGCAACATATTCATGGCATATGCTGATGCTTTACACCCTCCTGGTCGTCCTAGGGAGGGTAGTACAGCTCATGAACACCATCTACGGTCCACACCCATCGGAACACCTTGGGGAAGGTTCAGCCATTGGTCCCGAACTGGTGACCTTGATATCGATTGATTTATACGTTTACACGTTCATATCCCATGCACGAATTGAATATAATATGATTTATGATTTACACGTTTATATAGAAGTATTCAGCCTTGATGCGGCAACCTTGAAGCTCAAGTTAGATGTTTGAAATCTGGCATTTGGTCTGATTATACTCCCAAACTCTGATACGTTATCCTCTATCAATGGGAAATAAAACATAATTGAATATGTTGTATAATTTGTATTTATTTTTAACTGGGCTAGTGATCCGGTTCCACTGAAAGCGTACTCTGACTCGCTTGCAAGGTGACAGAAATCGTTCAAAGACACCAGAGATGGTGTATTTCTATTCAGACATTTTAGTGATTACGGTGAGCTTCTTGCGTGTATTGGAAAAGTGCAAGGCATGCCATTTCTAATCAAAGCCTTGCAGATGATACATGACGTCTTCAACTCGTGAATGATTAGCTCGTGATTGGTGGTCTGAAATGAGCTGCGTACTCGATGCATGTGGCGCTCATGTGACCTCCGCTCAATGTGACCTTCGACCTGGTGAGGCCAGGTCACAGTGCTAAACTAATGGTATTTCGTCAGGTGTGAGATGTCGAAACGAGTACAGTAGGATGTCGAAATTCGCCATGAAAATGATGTCCCTCAACATAACTTATAAGTTTTTCAAACACAATTTTGATCCAACGGCATACTCATACGTGCACTTTTCCCTTTTTTTGAGACACCTAATTTAGGGGTAACTATTTCAACGACAATGATACAAAATACCTATCTTATTAATTGATATTGTATAGCAGACCATATCATAGGTAATACTGGATTTGTGCTAAGAGATGCTTTTGCATCACAACCTGCAATGGCAAGCATCAGCATGCCACCTCTCAACAAGATACGGTTAAAAATTAGACATGAAGATCTCATACCGACTCATCACGAAACATGATGTCGATACTCCGTTGGGAGGGATGTCAATTCAGTGTTCAGAAAGTGGTATATTCCACCCTATTTCACGACTAATTGATCACTGGGCCAGGAAGCAGACACGCCACCAATGGAGCTCCATGTGGTGGCTCATCTGGGGAAATAGCCGGGGCGCCGGGCGGTCCGATGTGGGCTCCCGCCATAGGGAGATCACTGATTGTTCTGTGTATCCCACTTTTTGTCATTATTCGGGAGATAAAATCCTTAACTAACAATAGAGTGAGATGAACTGATATATCATCGTCCAGATGCATTCATTTAATTGTTTATATTATTAGCCAAGGAATCGTCTTTGAGCTTTCCTTGAAGGTTTCCGGGGTAACTTTCCGTTGCACTGGCGTAGTGACCGTGAGACTCCATTCGAGACGGCATTTCCAAAATGAAATCGGGTCACTGAGCCAAAAACTCGCGATCTGGCTGCAAAGTCCACCTTCATCTCGATCCCACGCAAAGTGCAGGAGTTCACTGGTTCTATTATCGCGTTGGTACTTTAGGCTTTTGAATACTGATTAATTATAGAAGCCTGCTTTGACTTCCCATAAAGCGCGTGATATAATTAGCTTGGCTTCATTCGACAACCTGCTTCACATGTTAGCAGATTCTTATTTTCGCGTTGGTTGTTGGTGGGCGTGAATCATATATTATGCCTACCTATCAATTTTATGCATACATGTATATTTCCATATGCTTACATTGCATATCACGTTAACTGATACACACATATTTGTAATAACGGATGCATTAGTTGGCTATCAGCAAAACCACACGCCAATACTATTTGTTGCAATGATATTCATTGTTTTGCATACAATCACCGTTTCGGTACAAAGCCTGCGTACGCCGCGGAGCATCGGCTTTCCAGCTGACTCAGCAACAGAACGCGCACGACCTTCACCAATGAAAAGGCACGCACAACACCTATATGTGGACATTACGGATTCAAAACACACGACACGCCATGACTGATCAACGGCATGCACTGGCTTGGTGTTTGAACATGCATGGCCCAGATGAAAAATTTCCCGCTCATTCGGTCGTTATGACAGGAAAACACATGCCGAGTGTGGAAGGTGTTGCTGATTAAGCATTATGCTTACTACACTTCATTTACCCTTCATATCTCGCACCATGATCTTGTGTGCCTTATAATGGTGTGGCTCAGCACTGTCCTTAAGCCCTGGTTAGTGCTTCCCACGATATCTTGGTGAACATCACGAGCAAAAGAATTCGGTGTAATCAATGACTTTGCGAAGATCGTGCACAAGGTCGTGGGTATCTAGGCACGTAGGTATACCCAGCCACCTACATTCACATCGCACCCATTCAGGAATCAAGTTGAAATCATTCGCAGGTAAGTTCATTGTTCACTGAGATTCATATCAGCCTCTAGAGCTGCTAAAGTAGTACTTGATAGTTTCATATTACATTATTCGTATAATTATCGTAATCTCGAGAATGAAAATATGCTGAAACCTCAAAAATCGTTCGCACCTAGCATCCAGATTGTCTCCCACGTCTTTAATCATCAACGGCTACCTCGGGGGAGCGATTTTTAGAGGCGTGCCGGACCATGAAGGTCATTTGAGCCGCCTTTGAAGCGGGTGTGTTATAGTGTATATTGTTTGGAGCAAGGCTAAGGCAAGTGTACATTTACGTTACGGGAGTTTTACGTTATAGTGTGTGTGACGTTGGTGCTGAACGCGATGGCTGGGTGGAGGACATCTCCAGGATAAAATGGTCTTAATTTTGCTCCACTCCTTCGCAAAATAAGTTGTAGCTGGGGTGGGGAGGGTGATTTTGAGAGTGACGAGAAGGTTTATTTTGCCATGGTCCCGGCATTAGCATACTCTTGTCAAAAAGCATCGAGTGGTCTTTACCGTGCGGAAAAGGAGGTAATTGTCCACACCGCCACGTCCACGCCAATTGTCCACGAGGTAATTATCACGCCGGCCGCCGCGTGTTAGTTGTTAGTAGATGGTCTAAGCATGCCATACAGGGTTGTCAATGGGGTTAGTGCGCTGTTCGGCAATTCAGTTAATCTACGTCCGCTGCACCTCTGGGTAGCCGTTTTACGTTATCAGTTGGAAGGTAATTCGGCTCATCTACGTCTGATGGGTAGTGGTTCTAAGTTCTGTTAATGTTTTCCGTTTGCTTTTTTCTTTATCTTAAGCAAGTCGGCTCTCAAGCGGTCCGACAGCACCGATGGGTAGCCATTTATTTTTGATGGGGAAGCAAATCGGCTCATGTACGTCCGATGCCATTCGGGGATGGCCATTTGCGTGTTCCCTACTAGTGCATTGCGGGCATGCATTGCGTGTTGAAGTCAGTGTTGGCGGTGTGGTGTCTCCAGTGCTCCTGTTAGTTTTGTGGCGCATACATATTCAAACAGCAATTGAAGGAGTTCTGTGTGCTTGCCGCCCAGAAGCGATGAAAGCGACAGGGTGATTCCCCCTTTTTGGCAGAAGGCCTTAAGTGGTTGTCTTTGAGCGTTAAAACTACTGCAGTCTAGTAGGATGTGGCCTATGCTTAATGTGGTGTTGCAGGTGTCGCAGTGAGGTATTGTATATTGGCATCCTCTAGTTGAGGCTGTGTTAGTGCAATTCACCTAGTTCTAAGTCTAGTGTATATGACCCCCTTTTGTCGGTGAGATGATTGTATATGTTTCATATGCCTACCGTTGTGTTGATGCTGTGGGTCTGGTTGAATTTGTGTTGTGTAGAATTGTGTTGTGTCAGTGTGTTCTGATGATGCTGACGTTTGTGGCGTTGAAGGAGTGCTTTGCAATCGTCTACCGAACATTCCATACTGGTGTGAGTGTCCAATGCCAAGGCTTGCTTTGAGAACCGATCTGCTTCTTCGTTACCTGGGATGTTGGCGTGGCCCGGTATCCAGAGGAAGGTTGCTGCTTGCGCTACGGGCCACAGCTTGTTGGGTCCTGTCAATGACTGGATGTGGACAGTCGCGGGTGTTGCTACTTGACTGAATGACGAATTTGGAGTCTGAGGATATTACTACGTTTTTAGCGTTATGCTCATGTGAATCGAGATATCGGCCAGAATGGACAGTGCTTCAGCGGAGTGGATGGAGAAGTTATCCGGTAGTCCCTTGGAGAGCCTAAGGCCTGGACCAGTGATGCCGATACCCATATGTTTCCACCCATCCGTGAATATGAGTGTTTTGTGATCGTTGTCAGTGGCAATTTTGTGGACGGTGCCAAGAATTTCGGCCGATGTGATGGTCGATTTCTTTTCAAAAGAGCAAGTACCTGACCTTTGGTTGACTGAGTGCCCAGAGTGGCCTAGTGGGCGATCGAGCTGCAGTTGTTGGCATTGTGAGGTTATGATCTGAGAGAGCCGTGGAAATTTGAACACTATATCATGGCATTTTGCGCGCAAACCGAGTCTTGTACCTGTCAGGCGTAAAGCAGCGCAGTGTCATGTGATTTTTAATGAGTTTAATTTTAATATGGTAGCGGCACAGCTGTTGTGTCCTCCTCAGGTCGAGAGGAGGTGTGTTTGGGTCTAGTCGAACACTGACTATCGGTGTAGCGCCGAGGCTGCTCCTTTGGCTGCTCTGATGTATTTGTTTTGCATGGATTCTAATGTTTTGCTCTGGTTTCCTGAAATGGTGGCAAATATGATGCTGTTGTATTCTAGGATGGGTCGTATGATTTATTTGTAGAATAGTAATAGTGTTTTCCTGTCTCCGCCCCAGTCTGTGCTTGCAGGTGCACGGAGTACGTTGACGCGCTTCGCGCATCTCTTCAAAATGGAAGTGGTGTGTGTGTGTGTGTTGAAACTATGTTTTCCGTTGAAATGTACCCCTAAGAACTTGAAACTTTTAACCTGTTCGATGGCTATGTCATATATTTTAATTGGGCTACATATGACTGTGGCCGGTTTTTTGCTGACATTATAAAGCCTCATGTTTTGCACCGCTTTGCGACGCGGTCTAGAGCTGCTTGAATTGTTTACTCAGCTTTTTGGAAGCATTTCACTGTTGTCCAAATGGCTATGTCGTCCGCGAAAGGTGAGTATTGAAGTGACGTATTCGTGTGATCAGTAAGTATTTCGTTAATCATGATAATGAAGAGGCTCGGTGAGAGCACGCTTCCCTGTGCCAGGGAGTGCTTCTGAGGTGTGGTGTTTGATGTGACACTGCTGCATCGGACCTTAGGGGTCCTGTCTCTGAGGAAGTTGAGAATGAAGTGTGCCATATGTGACCGCGTAGGCCTATCTTTCTGTGTCAGTGCGGACTTGTGACTCAGTCGAATGCGGCAGTGAAGTCGAAGTAGGCAGCTATTGTTGTGCGTTTGATACGTATGCCACTTTTGATGTCGTGCACTACTCGAATGAGATTGTCTGTTGTTGATTTTTGACGCTGGAAGCCGCACTGAAATTCGTTGAGTAGGTCGTTTTGTACTTGAAAGTGTTTCGATCGTGTGTTGAACATGCGCTTGACCAGCTTACCAGCGCAGCTAGTAAGTGAGATAGCCAATATCCTTTTGGGGTGGAGTGATCTTTGCGAGGCTTTGGCAATGGAATGACTACGCTTTCCCGCCAGGAGGGGGAAAGGTGTCGATTTGGTGCAGGTCGTTAATGGCCGCTAGTAGGTACATCAGATCATTTTTGCTAAGATGTTTCAAAGACTGGTAATGAATGCCGCCCGGTCCAACCAACGTCTTTCCACACTTGCTGGAGGCAAGGTGTAATTCGTGCATAGTTAATGATTGGTTGCAGACGTCTGTGTTGCTAGAGATAAATTTACTTTGGTGCGAAGGGCGTCTAGAGCGATTACTATAGTTGAGGCATCGGTGTTGTTGCCAGAGACGCAGGCGTAGTGCAGCTTAACGCGGTCTACGACTTGTTGTGGGTCAGTAATGTTCTGTCATTTCACCGTCATCTGGGGAAACGGGCCTGGTGGTAGGCGTTACAGGTTGAAACGCTTCATCAGGTCCCGGATTGTGCCGACAGGGATGAACCTATTGAATTGGGATGCAAAGGACTGCCAACAGTTTTGGAGTGCTGTTCGAATCGTGTACCGGCAGTGTTTTTTAGATTGTCTGTGGGTTAATAAGTGTGCTTCGCACACGCAACTTTTGTATTGTTTATGGGAACGGCGCCGTGCGGCGATTACCATTGGACAGCCCGGGGTCCACCATGGCGTGGATGCCTTTTTCCTCGGTTGATTGCTTCTTGGGACTGAGTCACGTGCTGCTGAGCTGATGGCCGTGAGTATTGTCTCGATTTTGCTGGTCTCTGAAGTTGCTAGGTTGAGGTCCACCTGATCCTCGAATGTTGTCCAGTTCGCTCTTTTCAAGTTCCAAGATGGTCTGAATAGCTTAGTGTGATGGATAGCGTCCGCGGTGAGCCTAATTGTAATTGGGTAGTGGTCGCTCAGTCCGGGAACGTCTGAAACTGGCCAGTCAAATAGTGAGCTTAATCGTTGTTAGCAGCATGTTAAGTCAATGCAACTGTCCCATCCTCCTAAGGTCGGTCTGTGGTGGATGGGGGCCCCCGCTGTTTTGAAGTACTAAGTTGTGACCCGAGATAAACTGGTGAATTTCCCGTCCTCTAGTGTCTGTCCGATTGATTCCCCAGAAGAGGTGTTTAGCATTAAAGTTTTCCATAATGAGAACTGGTGGATGAGCCATAAGCAGCAAGTCACTCAGCTCCTGTTGTGTAGGGGTTGCAGCTGACGGTGAAATGTATAGTGAGATGACTGTGGCTTGGCAATAGGAAATTTTGATGCCGACTGCTACACAGTTCCGGGAATAATTTAAGGTTGCTCGACAATGAGGAATGTTGTTAGCGATAAGTATATGATGGATATTTGGACTCAGGGGCGCATCGACTGCAATGGTCATACAGCGTCCATGTGATAAGTATAGCTGCGCCCAACTTCCGAAGTGGGCCATTTACGTTATCGACATGACAAGTGCAACCAGGAATTTTACTCCAAGTGGAGTCGGAGTCTCGAAAGCGAGTTTGAGCAATAGCTTGGCCTGGAGGTTCCGTCGTGTATTTGTACCTTTCTTGTGTGACGTTCCGAATGTTTGTGCAGATTATTTCCTTACATAGGCTCTTCCAAGCTGTTCGACATCTGGACGTGGAAATGATGAGGCAGGACACTTTTTCCTGTCTTGCACACTGCTACTCTGAGCATTAATTGATGTGTTGTTTTCCAAAAACGGTTGGCTCTGAACGATTTCCAGATTTCCTT
Source organism: Ashinkailepas kermadecensis (assembly GCA_034440615.1). Taxonomy (NCBI): domain Eukaryota; kingdom Metazoa; phylum Arthropoda; class Thecostraca; family Neolepadidae; genus Ashinkailepas; species Ashinkailepas kermadecensis. The sequence goes on from JAOTOM010002170.1 coordinate 45,361, forward strand.
CTTCCCCATTTGACGTTTCGTCCCCCCTGCCTTGAAGTGTCAGCACATGTCTACTTTACCTCGCGAGCAATTTCACCATGGCCGACTCCTGAAACACCAGACTGATCAAACACAGTAATCTCCGTCTTAGGGTTCGGCACGTTGGAACTCAATGACATCCTTTCTCGGATTGTACGATATGCGGTTGGTATGTACCAGACGAGCTTCTCTAAGCACATGACTAGGATCGCGCCCAGCAGGCCAGTAATAAATATGAGGAAAACCTGGTGCAAGTTGTGGAAGTTCAGCTGGATTTTCTGTAGCGACACAGTGTCGGTGGGGCAGATCCTGTCTACAGGCGAGTAAGTACGCCACCTGTCCAACTCACGGCTCACCAGACCGCCGTCCAACAGCTGTGGCATCACGTAGTTGACCAGCTTGATGTACTGGAAGCCGGGCCGGAACACCAGCGAGAACGAGTGCTTGACCATGTTGCCGGGCCATATGCAGACGGGGCACTCGGCCGGTGACTTGGCGCCTTCACTCGTCGAGCAGTTGAACTGATCCGTGATGATGCCGCTGGTGGTGAAGAAGACGATCCGGCCGTCCAGCACGCTGTCGTCGGTGATAGTCGGCTCTTGTGTCGACTCACCCAGCATCGGGCGCATCACCACCTCGCGGATGGCCAGGCTGCCGGGCCGCATTACCCTCCAGCCGTGGCCCAGCGCGTGCTTCAGGCTCGTGAACGGCATCGCCGGCCGGCCGATGGCCATCTCTGCCAGCAGGTTGCCCGTATAGCAGGCGTAAGTGAAGAGCGACAGCAGGTAGACGGCGCTGACCGCCAGCCGGTAGGAGGCCGCCGAGTCGCAGCGCACCACCGCCCCCTGCTGACACGAGATGCCCAGCACCAGCTGCGCCCAGAACGGCATGCTGGTGTCGTTGGTGATCGCCGCCCCCGCCGGCTGCATGGTGCGCTGGCAGCGCGAGATGAGGCACAGCACGAGCACGGCGGCCATCTGCGCGGCGAGGATGCCGAGCCACGCGCCGGTGTGAAGCGGTCGCGTCACCCGGAACTCGGTGTGCGTGTGCGTGTGGGCGCGCGCAATGGCGGCACCAGACAGCTCCCACAAGAACGGGTTGGAGTAGGTAATCATCTGGGCGCGCGTGTCGCTGTGCAGGATGGAGCCGGCCATCATGTCGGCGCGCCCGCTGTGCAGCTCCTCCACAACCCGGTCCCATGCGCTGACGTTGCCGCTGGCGCGCACGGGGTGCAGACTGTAGGTGAAGCCGAGCACCTCCTGCAGGAGGAGCGTCAGTGTGCCGACCAGGCCGCCCGTGATGGTGCCGTTGCGGAATGTCACCTGTATGCGGTGCATGTGCGAGCGACCGAGCCGTCGGTCGTCGGCGCTCTCCGACTCTGTGTAGACTAGCCGCAGGTGTACGCCGCTCATCTGGCGCCGACTCGCCCCGATGCCCACCTGGCGCTTGAGGTGTGTGTAGTGGCCGCGGCGGCAGACGGCGACTGGCTTCTTGCCGCGGTGGAAGTCGTTGCCGCGGTAGAAGCGCGTCGCGCCGTTCTCGGCCAGCATGTACCTGTGGCGCGGCGCGTAGCCGCCCAGGAAGTGGACGCGTCGTCGGCCGGTCAGCGACACCAGCAGCCAGCGGCGGCTCAGATCGACTCGCACTCGTCGGAACAGCGTCGTCACGTTGTCAGAGTCCGACTCGGAGTCCACGGAGTCCGACTCTGAGTCGGGATCTGGCGGCAGCCAGACGACCTGCGACGCCTGACTGCGGGCAGCCAAGTCTGGCACCAGCAGTGACTGCGGCCCCGACCTACTGATCCGAGCGAAGATGCCCCGCGCCGAGAGCAACAGCAGAAGCTTGCCAACATCGTCACCTGCCGGACATTGCCAGCTAAAAACACGCCATTCATATACTGCTCAACAGTCATGACCCTCACAGGGCGGAGAGAGCGGTCAGGTGGGCCAGCCCTCGGCATTTTCTTACGTAACTTCTTTCTTTCTAAGCCGTTGGTGCTATCGCTTTGACATTCTGGATACCTTCCGCTTCATGATTCGCTCACATTTTGTTTACAAAAACGTCCTAGGCTCTTAAAATAGCGGAGATGTGTCGGATCAAACTCATCGTTCGATCTGGTCTCAACATTGTTTTCGATGTACCTTGAAACATTCTTCATAGACAAGCCATGCAGGATATAGTGACAGGTGAAGTATGGGTGTTTAGACAGATGAACGAAAACAAAAACTGGCCTTGGATTTAGTTTCCAGGTAGAATGAAACTAGAAAACGTGTTTCCGCGAAAAAAAAGTCTTACGATGCAAATTGTTCAACATCCGGAATATCTGTAGCGACAACTTAAGCCCTCTCAAAGTTTGCCGGATTTCAAGTAAATATGTGGCCAGGTCACCGATGTAACCTGGAACGTCCTGAATGTATGTTCATGTAATCTGGGCGTTCGGAGGTGTATGTGTTATTACTATTATTATGTAATAATAATGCATATTATTACTGCATAAAAATGGCTACGCCAGGCACATGTGCGCCGAGTTTTTGTCTCATGTGACTGAGGTTCAAAGCATATATACTGAATTTTAAAGCATTCAGTTTGTATTTTGTACAAAGTAAAATATTTTATTTTCATGTTCAAAAATTCCTGCCGGGTTTTCTCGAGTATGACTCGCTGTAGTAGTCGTTGCTACTAGTTGCTAAACTGGATTTGTCCGGCGCAGGTGTGTCGCCTCACCGTCGAGTTTTGCCCGAATAGAAGGAACCACCATGAAATAGTGAGAACCGATAAAATCACTCATAAATGCACTATTTTCGCGTAACGTGGTGGCACATGCGCAATATTAAAAACAACAGCGGTGATATCCTAAAAACGAAGATGTCATAGACAACTTCTTTCCACCTCCATGCTGGCTTATGTATGCCGCACGATAATCCTTGTATTATATATACTGCATGTGATCAAGTGCACCACCTTGCATTATTGTTATGTTGGGTCAACTTTTAATCACTATTATTACTGTAGTGCATGGCAAGAACACTGCATCAAGTGTACTTACCGCAATCTTTCAACATGCTGATCGGGTTTTGGCTTGCCCCATTGGTCTGATCGTTCTATACTTCAGACTTTCTCTGTGTGATCACGACTTAACAATGCTGTTGACAGTCAAGGGCTCTAATTTTCTTGTGCATGGCATGTCATTGGGAAATGGAATAATTTTGACAGTTATCTGAGTTTGTCAGGCATGGGGTAAAAGGAGAGTATGTACGTGGTTCATCGAAGGTTACGCCATGCTTGGCTGACAGGCTATACCATGATGCGGTCTTTGCGCTGCAGTTACTATTGTAGTAATGCTGTGCCGCATCGCATAAACGATATGACTGTATGATATATATCCATCGCAACAGGAAAAGAAAATTGTGTTTGCCACTGCATGAAGACAAAATTGAATCCTGTTGTCTGTGATAGCATCTGTTTCAGCATGTGGCAGATTGCCTGTGTTTGATGTTTTGTACGAGGCAGACCGGACACTTTTTACACTTTGGTCCTTTAATTTTTATGACGCCACATTTCGGTTAGTTTTTGGTTGAACTAACCTGAAGGTGCTGACAATTATACCGCATAATTTCTAGAAACCAACCGTTGTTAATCCAATAAGAATATAATTATCCACCACCTTGAGCACAGAGTTTACCTGCGTGACGGGTCTGGACGAAAATATCTACCGTCGACCGGCGTTTGCTGTGCAAGTAGTCGACCAGACATCTTATCTGATCTTGCGTGGCGCCAAGGATTGACGGCTGACCTGCCGTGACCTGGACGGCAGCCAAAGTGTGCACGAGGAGGACGGCCGCCGGCCGGACGTGCATGGTGGCGACGGCCGCAGCACACTGGCCGCGGCCACCACTTACGGCTATTGCACGGCTATTGGAGACGCCATTATCCAGCGAAGGTGCCTGTTGATAATTCATCGGCCCGTCGGAACCGCTGTCGGTCTGTGTGTGTGTTCTGTTGATGTTAGTACCTTTGTCTCTAATGCACCAACGATCGCAAATATTGCGCTTCGAATGGAAGGTGCTGGGAGACAGAAGACAATTGATATGGACAGAGGCGCGCACGGGGTGATTCCGGGTGCTACATAGGCTGTACAACTACGAGGTCCTTTTCTTTCGGGCGGAGAATGGGGAAATTTGGTCCACTTGGTTAGATAGCTGAAAAATGTACGTATATCAGAAGTTGTCATGCACATCTCTTTCTCCGTATAGTGAACCATATTGCATTATTTATTGTTACTTGCTCAACATTCACATTCCTTGTAGCCTAATGTTTCCTGACCGATCCCGGAATGCATTGTTTCGGACTTAACCAAAAAATCGTCTCCAAACACCAACAGCCACCTCCTACAAACGCCATTGACGGCCGCAATAGCCTTGCAGAACGATAATAATGGATAACGCTCTTCCACTAGGAGCCGTCGCAACCGCCCACAATGGATCCGATGGTGAATAGCGCCGATACACCTCGGTAATACCTTCGGTACACCTCGGTAATGTATTCGGTACAACGCAGTAATAGCGTCGATACAGCTCAATAATACGAACGCGACCCCGGCTCGAACTTTCGGGGTTCCACCGTCTTTTATTCGGACCCTCGCTGTTTGTTATTCCGGGCCCTGACTGAAGTTTTGGGGCCCCAACGATAATTTTTGGTGTCCGAGCGCGATTATTTGGGGCCCCCGACAGACATTTTGGTGCCCTTTGCGCGCCGAAATGGAGCCCCCTGGCACGACGGTAGCCCCCTGCAGTGAAAAAAATCACCATTTTGCATGGAGAATCACAGTTAATGAATGTTTTAGGTTTTCATCCTTGGTGATGACTTTCATCTTTTCATAAACAAATTACAAACACAGATGGTTGTTGTTGTGATGGAACTAAAGTGCATGCTTGCAATGTTTTCACCCTTGTCTTTTGTTTTTCCAGCAGGTATCAATAGTCTCACTCTCAGGTGGATACAGAATGAGCTTTGAGACAAATGCATATCATCACAAAACCTAATGGGCCTGTAGTGAAGATGTTCCTGGCAGGCTGAAAATTATTGTACAATGAACTAGATGTGTCTAGCTTCATGAAGCTAGGCATGCAGTTCACAGTGTATCCTCACAATGCAGATGATTATATAGCATGATGAACATAAGTGCAACAATCTATGAATATGCATGAATCCATGAAATACATACACATACCATGCATCTTTCAACCCTCGCACGGCTGGTGGTCTAAGCCACCTTCGCCAGGCTGGGGGGGTAGATACATCCCCTCCCCCAGGTATCTCACGAACCAAGCAAGATAGAACGAATCTGAAAATTGCATCGGATAGCTGGAACAAATTCCAGTCGAAAGTACTTCTGTAGTTTTTACGCTAGGATTTCAACTTAACCCTCGCACAGCTGAGGGGGGTAGATACCTACCCCACCAAAGGTTTCCCGCGACAGCGGGAAAACGGCGCGCGGCAGGACGCTGAAATTTGGCATACCTTACAATTAGCTATTTTTACATCTTCTAAAACTCAAAATAAAAATATTCAAAATTTATGATTTTCAAAATTTTGTATTTTTAAAATTTGGGAATTGTGAATTTTGAATTTTTGAAATAGGTATACGAACCAAAAATATGACGTTCTAAGTCAACTTAGCATTATACAAAAGCCAATAGTTTGTCTGCAATGTTGATGTTAGTTTAGATAAAACTACAAAGTGCAAAAAATGAAGTCATCAAAAAATCAAAATTAGAAATTTCTGAAATTGTACGTTTTGGCGCTCAGTCAAGAAAAGTAAACCCTGAAAGTGTCATTGTAATATCTTTATTATTGAAGGCGTAGCGACTGCTTAAATATTTTTGGAGGTGACCTCACTTGACTCGCGATAACTCGGTGACCTTTGATGACCCGACCATATTTTTTTTAGAACACGTAAAAATAGCAGATGGCAAGGTATACCAAATTTCAGCGCGCTGCCGCGCGTCATTTTCCCCGCTGTCGCGGGAAAACCTTAGGGGGTAGGTATCTACCCACCCCCCCCCCACCCCCCAGCCGTGCGAGGGTTAAAACACATGTGAAGCTGTAGCATAACCAGAAATTCGTCCGAGCTGACACCCTTAAGGGCTGAATCATGACATTGGCCAAGCCCAAGTAATTGTCAGCTAATGCAGGGGGGATTTTGGGAAAGGGGTGGGGGGCATCACCAGCCAAGATAGCCTGATTTGAACTAAAATTATCCTTTATTCATGCTCTTCAGAAAAACGGGGAACATTTTATTTGAAGACAAAATATTGTTTTAAAATCGAGCTTGTATCCTAACCATACAAATCAGGTATTTTTTTTCATCAGTGATTTATTAACTCTTGCACAACCCAAGGCGACTGAAAATGGGCTGGCTGGATCCACCCCTGAGCTGAGCAGCTTAACAGCGTTAAACCTCATGACTGGGTAGGACCTCAGCACTGAATACAGGCAAAGAATGCAGGTATACAAATCTGCATTAATAAATACAGAAATGCCCAAACCTCGATCCTATGGAGCGACTTACGAGGGCTCTTTTTCGAAGTCTTGCGTGCGTCATAATTGTAGGCATGTACTCTGAATACAAATATAATTGATAAAATGTTGCGATATTAATATAAGGTTCTCTTTCAATGTAAATAGAAAAATAAAGTTAGAATTGTGTCTTCACTTATCTTAACCTTACATGAGTAAATTTGACAAATACTGCAAATATTAGCAAACATTGTTTATCAAGAACATGGGATTAAAAATTTCATCCTTATGCTGGCACATTCCAGGAGGATGAAAAGCACACGAAAATACAGGTGAATTTGTGGATGAATACTGGTGATTATCATGGAGAAATCGAAGATCAAAGCAAATATTTGAACGTCTCATCATTGTCTACACATTATAAAAGGACAAGAACGCTCTGCCGCGTGCGGTACAAGGAATTATTCATATGTTCATCCGTGGGCTTTTTCGGCCAGTCTGAAGGATGAAAAATCCATGAAAAGCGGGGCTTGATATACGGAAGTGCTTCGAATAAATCGCACAACAATTGGGATTTTCCAACTCTCCGTTCATTTTAGTGTGTGAAAATTAGCACAAAAATACTTCTGACCGTCTTCCTTCCGTGCCATATTTTTTACAATGCAAGAGCTCCTGACATGTGGATGCTTAGAAAGTATGCTGGATATGGAGACCAATTCCTTGGTGATATGGCAAGGGAGTACTATAAGTACACAAGAATCTAACATTTTCAAGTTCATTTTCTGATTAGAGCACACAAAATACTCGACATGTGCACATTTAAGTGAAAATTATGGTGTTTTTCAATCGCCATTTGTCGATAGCTCACTGACTTTTTCCTTCGTCACAGGTAACAACCTGGATGCCATAATTATCCCTTGAAGTGAAAATATTTGATCCTAGTTCTTTTTCATGGCGTTCTTTATTTTGTTCCAAGTTCTTTCCAGTATAATAGGCTCCCTGCCGTGCAGGTTAAATATAAAAAATAAATTGCGAAGTGTGCATTGTGTCCTGTGGCACTATGATTTGTCAAGAAAGCGCAAAACATCGCTGCGCTGAATTTTGTTTACATTCCATTGTTTTCATAGCCTTGCATTCGGCCATATACGTGCATACAGTACAGCGGAAGTTCTATATGTACTGCCTTGAGCGGAGTTAGCCTTAAACAACCTCATCCTACATTGCACAAATGTGTGGTACAATGTAGATGATCAATATCTCAATCTGCATTGGTGGTATATTAGTGGCATATCTGCGTGTCTGTTCGAAGGAAAGCATATGCTCGAGGTAGGGTGAGTGCATTCTAAGGTTTTTCTGCTTTGTTGGGAGGGGGCAGATTCAGAGCTAAATTAGGCTGAAATAGATATTGGAGGGGAGAGACAGTATGGGATCCAATGAGGCCAAATGTTCCGCCCCCCCCCAGGCCCAAAGGGGAACGCCCCCTCATCTGCTGGAATGATACCCCTCTAGCCCCCTTGCCACCCCCTACTGCTGAAGTGCCACCCATCCGGGAGGTCGGAGTAAACCCCCCACCTCCCCCCCTCCCTCCTCTGGTCCCTGCTTCCCGGGAAGGCAAGTTAGTGCCACCCTAGCATATCTTTTGCCGCCACCAGCCCCACAGCTCGGCCACACACACCCTGCAAATTTCTGTATCCGACCCTGTTTGAGACTGCATTATGTGATGCTGAATATTCCTACAGGGAGGAGCCTTAAATGTTGCAAGGTGTGGACATGCCAGGAATTATGGATCCAGCACCCAATTATATTGGCATGATGACAAGTTTAAAAGAAACTATGAAGTTACAAATGCTCCATAAATATCAAGAAATAAATAAAAGAAGTAGCAAAAGAAATATGAAAGATAGTGCAACTATGAGCCATAGGGGCCAATGGCATAGGAAAGGGCAGTTCCCCCCCCCAGCACGGGACCGACACGAGGCCGACGGACGGGGGGTGACGAGTCACGTCGTCGATTGTCTCCGACATGACTTCGGACTTACTGACGAGGACATCAGCATCCAGGTCACCTCTTCCTCGTCTGACTGCGAGCCAGTCTATTCTGGCAGTAAAAATGGATTCCGCCGGATATGGAAGGAACAATTTAACAGAAGTCACGTTCATTTACATGACCATGACCACCGCCTCGATACTTTATTGTCGAAAGTTACGAACGAGGAAGAAGTGACCTTGATGCTGGAGTACATGGACAGCCTGCACCAGGTGATCAGCCTGTTTCAGGGGTCGATTTTTGAAGCGACAGCTGCAGAGGGCATCCGCCCAGCTGGGTGTGATTAGCCTATCTTTGCAGCGGCCGATCGAAACCCGCTTCGTGGATTACTTAGTCATGGCAGTGACCAAAGTCCTCCACAACCGAGCTGCCATGATCAATGTTCTCCAAGACATGATCGCTCAGTGGTCGCTTTTTACTGGGTCGGCCCAGCGGGTTCTCCGGACGCTGGAGAGCCGGGTGTTTGTGATGGCGTCGCTGAGCATCATCGATGTGATGACGCCCGTTGTGGCACTGAGTAAGGCTAGCCAGTCAGCGCTGTACTCGGTGTTTCGGGACCGCCAGGAAGTGGACAAGTATCTGTCCACCCTGACCAAAATTGCGGCGGGTGCATTTTCTGGCCAGCTAGAGAGGGAGGGGCCGGCGTTGGTTGACGGCACCGGTTTCCGAGGCGCCGAGGTCGGAGTGACCGAGCAGCACCGGCTGCGGCGTAGTGACGTAAAACGCGACGCGACTGACACGACACAGGCGACTCGGCGACGATCTGACCCGGTGGCGGCGATCCTGCGACTCAGACCAACGTATCTTGACCCGACTGACATTGAACGACTCACAATTCACACATTCGACATGGACAGGATCGCCTTAACTAGTGCAGGCTCCGACTATGGTGAGGCGACGTTCTCAGACCTGACCGAACGGCTGAGTCTGGGGAGTGTGAAGCTGCCAGGCCATCCGTGCAGCGACAGCTGCTCAGGGACCAAATGTTTGTGCCTCGTCTCCCAGTATCGCGCTTTCAAAGAGCGTGTGAGAGAGAGACACAGTGACTTCGCGGAGTGGCTGCCAACTGACCAGTCCAGCGGTGTCAAAAGTTGGTGTCCCGAGAACGTCCTGCGCACCTTCCAGGACGTGCATACTGGTCTGCACAGGGACATCCCTGATATGGTGGAGGTGGCAGAGATATGCCTAATCATGTCTCTAAGCCAGTCCGACACAGAACGGGTGGGCAAAACTGCAAAGCACGTAAGTGAGGGTCGCTTCGAGGGAAAATTCGATGAAATCAAAGAGGAAAACAAAGATAGGGCAAAAAAGAAGTGTTCATCATCGAGAATAAGGTGCATTTGAGATTCTTTCATGCGGCCGCCGTCACTGACAGATGGCTCAGACATCACCGCCCAGCACTAAAGCGTACCGTGACCGACAGACAGTCCCTCACAGTAAAATAAAAAACAGAACCGAGTATCGAGGCGCATGAAATTGGTTTTTTAAACATGAAAAGAGCCCTGCCAGTAAGAGACGGGAATAAGTGTGTTACAATATGTCATGATATGCTTATCATTGTATGTGCGATGTCGATGAGATAGAGGAGAGGGAGAGCGGTATCCATTATTTCACGATATGTCTGGTCTGTGCATCTGTTCATGATCTGTTTCACGATATTACCGATGTGTGCACATCGGTACAGCGAGTTGCTCACATGAGCAAGGAAGTTAGGTCGCTGAAATGTTAGTGTGAAAAAATGCGTTCGAATTCGCATTTTGCTATGAGACACCTATCTGCATATGCATATATATATATATAGAACAAGAACACTGTCCTGAGTATGTTGTACATGAACGTGCGGCCCTTCAAGCAGACCAGTTTAATTGTTTTCGCACGTATTCATTCAAGCTAAAGCGCGTGTGCCGGCGTGTCAAGCCCGCGCTTTCTGCCCTTGCATTAATACTAGCAGAGCTCGAGAACGTATGTTTTCATGGTGGGGCGTTTTACCGAGCTTCCTCTAATGCATGGTGTTATAGTTTGTAAGCGATTATATTACTCAAACTTTAACGGTTATGGTTGTTGATGCAATCAAATTCATATTTTATATTCCGACTCTGTACTATATCATTGGCGTTGAAAGAACGTGGAACGATGGACACAGAAAAGAGAAGCTGTCTGTTACTTCAGTTCAACGAATCCAAGTCGCGTATCTCCGTGAGATAGTACGATTTTGGATTCGCTGTTGACCGGTATTCGTAGGACCTATCCACATTTCCAGTCACACTCGCGATCATGTCGATTTGAAGTTCAGCCATGCAAAATTAAAAGTTGTTTTTGGCTTGGTTAGTGCTTCCGTTGATGGCGTCTGTGCTGACTGTTCAGATGCCTCATTTCACTCTTATATTAAATGTTGATAATGTGTGCTGTATTATTTATTTACAAAGCCCAGCTGTTTGATCGAGTTGCGGTGATGATGAGATGATTCTGCAAATTCTGCCAGCAGCGAGACTGACCTTACTTCTACTATGGTAATGATTACAGGTACTAACAGCAGCGCGGCCAGAAATGCCTTTGGGTGCGGCACCCTTATGGCCTTATTCGTGTCCCTAGCACCTATATGAAGACTCCTTACGTTTGTCTTGTGTTCCTACTGTCCGACATTTTGCACCTCTTTATATTTGCCCTTTATATGCTTTATATTTGCTTTCTATGATAGGGTCCGGTCACACGAAGTCGGGTCACCTCGGATCATTGTTCACACATTGTCATGGTGTACTACTTCGGTGGCTCTAAAACTGAATTACAATTTCAATTCACAAGGAGCAGAAGCATTCGGCATAAGACGACATTGCGGGCGCAATGTCGCTAAGGCAGCTGACGCGCACAAAAATCCAAACTCCACACAAGACGGCTATGTAGAATATGCATAATACTTGACCTGACCTAACACCATTGCCCTTGCCACATATTTGAAAGCCGAATGTCTATATCTTTCCTTAATCATGTTCTGCACGAAAAGTTTCCCCTTACTGCGATAAGAAGAAATAATTTGACCTGACCTCCGTTTAGTAACCTTGGCCTTGATTACAATTTTGGGAACGCAGAGTTATTTGATTTGATGAAAGAACAGTATGATCTGGATTTGGTGTTGCTATGCTGGAAACACTGCGAATTTCGGCATTTTGGACATTTTGGAATATTATCCTCCTTGATCCGTCCCAAGTCAATTTGAAAGGGAATTATAAATAAAATTGGTGAATGAGGTCAAGAAGACAAATATCGTGGGGTCCAAGCACCACCAAAGGTATAGAAAACTCCGCACTTAACCTTTTGGAGGGAAAGGATTACAAGTACTAACAGGGCTGCAGTAAAAATGCCCCTATTGCGACACACCTGGTGCGGGACCATTCCATTGAAAACTGCTTTGATTTCTGCCATTATTCCCACTTTCCGAAGTGTTGTACTTTTTATTTCCGACTCTAGCAAAGGAACCATTCCAGCCGACATATCCATTTCAAAGCCGTCGGATGGCACTTCTGGGAATCTCCTCGGCTGAACTTTTCGGACTCCTTGGCCGTGACCGGAGAGGAATGTACCCGGTGTGTCCTACTCTTGCTCTTGGCTGCGCCATTGGGTACGGGTGGAGTTTTTAGATTGTTGTAAAAAAAAGTAGTAGGACGATTGCGCTGATTGATGTCTATGATCCGTTGTGCATTTTAGTTTGCTTGGTGTCGCGAGTGGTGACTGACTAGACTCGGCGATCACAATGACTACATCAATGCACATGTTTGATCAGAGGACATTGTTTCCGATTTCTATGCTTTTGTGGAGGCTGTGCCCCCTCCCCGACCCCGAATTCGCCCCACGAAAACTTTGGCTTCACCCCTACCTAATGTTAGGCACCAAGGACATATCTTCACCCATCGTCATCACAGTTCAGGCCTGCTGTGCTCCGATGCTCCATCAAGGCCGGTGTGTTTTAGCCTGCATATGGGCGGAGACATATTTTACTTAAGCCGGTGTGTGTTTGTTGGTGTGTAGTGTGAGGGGTGGGTGACGTTAACGTTGAAGATGACGATGACGATGACGTTGACGATTACGATGGACCCGGGTCCATTGTATGACTCAAAGTTTTTATGTTGACATGTACCGTGTACTGCTTTTTTGCTTATGTGACTTCATCTGTTACTGGACGATTTTGTCCGTTGGCGAGGATGCTGAATAAACATAAACATACACATCGTCAAATACTAAATCAGAATTATTGAGGTCTGAAAATAGTGGGCGAAATCCGATGAGCTTTTGTTCGGGTGGGGGGGGGGCGGGTGTCTAGTACGTTGACACTTCGGCCCCCACAATGTTTTTCACAAATCGACACCCCTGACTGTTGTGTTGCAATGACATCATATTGCATGCATGAAACCTGATTAGTTTTTCGAAACTGGGGTGAAATACTTGACATTATGTGCAAACGTGAGGTTGGCCGAGTATCGATAGACACGTTAAGTGTTTGGTTTTAGTTATTATAATTGCTGGTTGGTTGGTTGGTTATTGGTTTTACGACACGTCGACCGTTGAGTCATGTAGCGTCGCCAATCTCTCACGCAGATTGGTCGCGGGCGAAGAGTAGCGACAGGTGAGACTCGAACCCACAACCTTTCGATTGTGAGACGAACATCTTACCCCTAGACCACTCGTCCCCTATTATAATGGCTGCAACGGGTTACAATGCAACATTAGTTCGTCTATCCTCCGATGTTTCTTGAAATGTAATCACTTCTGGGGATTGTCCGCAGGTTGAAATCATAGGCATGAGTAAACAATGTGAGGTTTTTCAAGTGTTTGCAACATGTCGAATTAATGAACTATGCGACCTATCGAACAATTCGCACAAGCCATTCGGCCTGGAAAATATATTCTCTATCACAATCCACCGGCTAAATGACTGAAGGTTATGCGCTTTGTGCGCAGTTAGTCGGTGAGTGATAGTGCTATTGAGTGAGCTGTAATATGAAGCAGCGAAGGTGGCTATAGGCGAACAAATTAGCTGATATAAAAGTGATGCAGGGTTGCAAAAGTTGTCCTTTACTTACAGTGTGGTGGTACAAAAGTGTGGTCATTTGATGCATCAGTTTTACAGCATTTTTGAGTGATTGACAACTAACTAATTAACAACTAACCCTTAACTCTGGTATGGGATGGCTCCACTTGCCGGCAAAGTACTTACAGAGGGAGCACATAGTGCGTTCTCACCCCCTGGCAACTGGAACACTAATCGACCGATGTTATCGCGAAGATGGTAATTTATGTCTTGTGACTTGATGATTATTGTGGCTGGTGACTTTTGTAACATACAATAACGACAAATCGGTACAGGCGGATACAGGAGCTCCCCACAAAATACAACAGATAGAATTGGGGATTTGTTTGTTTCCATTGGCCTAACATGGCGAAATTCAAGCAATGCCCTTTGCCCAACATCATTTGGTACAGCTCCCCAAGGGCTATATGGTCCGATATAAGGATTTTAATTTTCGTAGATAATTTTGATTCTACCAGCATTTTATGTTCGAAGAATGTTCTAACTTCGAACGTTACTAACCGTTTATCTGTAGCAAGTAGAGATAAATATGACCGAAGTGAAATACAGCACCATCGATGGACTTTCTTGTGATATCTCATTTGGTTAGGTCGTCCAGTAACGTGCGTTCACAGTGGAATCAAACGAACAGCTGCTCCAACCAGTGTATTATCGTTGCATAATATAAATACATAGCGTATGCTTAGTACATATAAATACAAATACGATTGGTGGATAAGGAGAGAACGCAGGGTTTTCAAGAATTCCTTGTTTCACTTCCCGCGCACATATTCCACGGAATGTTAAGCTAGCCGTTGAGTGTCAGGAAAGGTACATGGAAAGGTAACGCTTAGCCACATGCACTAGATAATAGCACACAATCATACATCATCATCATCATCATCATCATGATCATCATCATCAGCTGCATCTTCATCATGATTATCACACATTTCAATGTCGCTTTTTCCGGAGCATTTTCAAGCGCTGGCACTGGAGGAATGATTTTACTTTCCTCCATTCGGTAGACCATTGGCGTTCACGGAGCATCTGTACTATCGGTAGCTTTCCCGGCAGCTTCCCATCTGAGATGTGGCCGAAGCGCCGAAAGCATTCCTGTCTCTGAGCTCTTGTAAGGCCTCGCGCACCTGAAACAATTAATCTAGTTAAACAAGATGTCCTTAATGCAGCACTATTTTGTGGGACACATCCGTCATTAAGGCTTAACGATGGCGATCATGCAGTACATTTTCTATGTCGACTTTTTACTGGCGGGCGCTTGTGCAGGGAGGTCTGGTGCTGTCTTGGCAGCATCGTCTGCCTTTTCATTACTATGAACTCCAACATGTCTTGGCAACTTGTTCCAGCATGGCATGACCTGGCATAAACTTGCTTTTTCCTTCGTGAAGGGCACCTTAAGTTGCCAGTGAGGCAACCTGGCCAGCGATGTATGGTTTGTATGTGGTGCTCCCCAGTGAAGCAAGGTCATACGGGCTTGGGGGCACTTTGGAGGCACGGGAGGGAATTTTGGCCTATGACATGACTTTTTTGTGAGGGAGCACATGCGTTTCATGTGTATCGATATGGTGGCTTGAAAACTGTTCATAAGACGCAGCAAATTACAGTAAGAAACAATGTGGTTTTATAACCACCATGGTACCATGGTTTCATAACCACCAGTGATTGATTGATTATTTGGACTTAGGGGCGCATCAACTGCTACTAGTTAGTGATTTTCAACGGTAATCATGCCGTGCTCCACTGTCCAACAGGCTATCCTGTGACAAAAATAGGTGTGCGTAGCCAGCGTTTTCTTAATGGATGTGTCCGACACCATATTATTTTTACTTCGGGGTATTTTTCTTCGTGATGACGCTTTTTTAACGGGCGGCAGAGACCATGGTACAAAAAGAAAGGTGTCTGATGTGAAGCGCATATGTGCTTTCAACATATTTTTTTTAATAAATGCTATCTCAGCGTGACAAAACAACAGCGATGTACTCCACTAAGGTCGAATCACTGCCATACTCACCTCGAGAATGCGTTGAAATATTCGGCTGCTGATGCTGGTCAATAGACCCCTCATCTACAGCCGCAGAGTCCTCTCCATGGTCGCCCAATTGGGCCGTAGGGTAATTGCTTGGTCCGGCCTCCGGACACCGCCGATGAGGTTCTCTCTCCGGCTTCGTCGCGGATCTGTCTTCTTCGGCGTCTGATGAACTTGCGATGTGACCAGCCTGGTCCTTGCCATGCGTCGACTTCCTGGACTTACTTTTTCTTGGCGTTGTCTCTTCACACATCTCGTCTAGTGACTTTCCCTTCACTTCGTGAACTGAACCTGACTCTACTGCCATGAGTAGCTTGGCTACCTTGCACAATTCAATCGTTGAATCTTGCATGCGGTAGAACCGACGATGTACGCGGATGTCATGGCCCAAATGGCCTGCCACCCAATCCATCTGGTGGTCTGGCAAGTTCATCACTTGCGTGACAGTTGCCAGGTACTTGCGCATACTTGTGCTGGTCATGAGATCGGGTCGCTTCAGCTGAGCGTTTCTGGCCGACTTCCGAACAATATCATATCCGTTTGGACGCTTTCCGTTTGCCTTAGCGAAGAGGTATCTTGAATGCGACACGTCAGACGTGCCTCTTTTCCGCATTAGCAACTCAATGGCCTTGCTGGCCTCCTCTGTCAAGATAAGCGGAACCATCCTATCTCTTTTGCCCCTGGTCTTGATCAGGGTCAGTTTTGAAGCGACGTGTTTTTCGAAGGCTGACATCCCGTCCAGCATATCCTGCGACATGCTTTGATGCCCTCGGTTGATGTAGGCTGCAGTTAGCGTGTCTGCAACTTCTCCGCATCTGCGCTTATTAAACATGATGACTGATGTCAGCAGGCACTCAGCAAGCTGACTGTATGCTTCAGGGACTTCATAGTTCTCACAGTTATCTAGGTTCTCTGTCAGTTGCTTCATTCGACTTTTAACGTCGGTTGACATGTTAACAATGTCTTCTGTCAGAGGCAGCTCCTTTGGAGCCAGCTCTTTGCGATGACTAAGCAAAAGAGCTGGGTGGGACACGCTGTCAGTCCATTCTTCTTTATGGAGCTTCAGGTACTGCTCAATTTTGTTCTCCTCGCAGGTGTCGTTAGATCTGATGGCTTCACCGATAAGCATTATTGCTATCTTCTTCAAGCAATGCCCCACCTTCAATGCAGAAGACGGGGTGCTGAATGTGGGACACTTCTCAGTTGTGCCTTGGGAAAACCCGAACACGGTTCTCACCGCATTGATGACGCAGTCAAAGTTTTCCGGATAGACCATTTCGCAGGCAGCCATCCTTTCTTCGGTCCTCTTCATTTCAAGCAGTACTTTTGCAACGCATCGTATTTCGGCCTTAGCTGCTCTCATTTTATTGTGAACGTGCCCATCATGTTGCGTCAAATACTCAGCGTATCGTACCAGCGTCCCGTCGCCAGAGATCACCTGTTTCTCGTGGCCATCCCTCATATCCAATATGATACGCGGTAACTCTGGGGTTTCGGGGCAAATGCTATGGTGCAGGAGCGATCTGCTCCTGCAGATGATGCTGTCCTTTCCATCCGCAGCGACATCCTGGCATCTTCTGGCATGACGGTACAGTTCCGCCTTCAAGAAAAATCCCCGACATCCAACACATGGTAGCAGGTCGTGGATGCTGGTGTTATTCCTGGCACAGCGTCTTGCCAGGAAGATTTCGCCGTGTCCCCTTCGGATAACGCGGATGTTATGCTCGTAATTTCCTTGCTTCAGGATACCCAGCATCGCCTGTTTCCTTTCCATCGTGCCTCGCTTGAAGCAGAGTGCTTCGGCCACTCGATCGTCTTCAGGATGCCGTTGCTGAAGATGACGCGCCATCTTAACCTTGAGGAGTTTATGGCAGACGAGGCATGCGTTAATCTTGTCGTATGTCCTCTTGGAACCTCTATGGACCGTTTGCACCGTAACCGTGTTCTCACTTGCGGAACTTGCTGGTGGGCAGCACACCGAGTGTGGTTTTTCACGGTTTTGTCCATGAACGTTGCCACCGTCACTGTGGTCTCGTTTCTCCCCGACTTGTTGGTGCGCTCCGTTCGATCTGAAACGAATCGAAATATGCATAAGAAAACAACACCGGTGGGCTAATGCTAACATTGTCAACATCAGCGATGCATAAGTTCATATTCCATGGGAAATGCTCTTCAAGACATTTCCCTGCTAAAATGGTAGGTTTAGCAGCGAAGCCACGCACAAAGTGATACCAAAACGATGCCGAAATATGCTTACATTCTTCAAAATTATGCCCAGGTAACATTCTCGCCACCCGCACATAAAGTGTGGGGAATGCCACCTGCCCCCGGCTCGTACATGTGTTCATTGATTAACTTGAGAATATATGGGAGAATAATAGGCCATGCTTAGGAAGAAGTCCTTGGATTCATGCATTCAGCTGCGAGGTTATTTGGCGCCAAAAATATATTACACCGCTTCCTCACTACCCAGAGCTGAAGCAGTTCGTGAGATTCAAATACGGTCTAAAGCCAAACGTTCTAATCACTAGGCTACAGCAACACTCGGTGTTCGTGTAAGGCGCACTCGATCACCAACACTGGTACGCTTCACTGTAAGTAATTTGTATTCAGAAATGATTCACAGTTCTTGCAAAATGTGATGAAAAATTCCACGAAAGCCGTGGAGTTCATACGTCATAAAATGCGTGCCTGAGACATCAGTTCCTCATTGAAGAAACGATGAATAGGGTGGGTGGGGGCGGCGAGCTGTACCGGATAACATACGTCATAAAATGCGTGCCTGACACATTAGTGCCTCATTGAAGAAACGTTGAATAGGGTGGGTGGGGGCGGCGAGCTGTCCCGGATAACATGTTCGTATTTCCCTCGTTTCGAGCACGTATTATGGCGAGACCTGGGTCTGTACGGATTTATGTAGCATAACATTAATTGCTGGCATAAACTGCGGAACAGATTAAAGAGAACTGAGGTAAATGTTCATGATATCTGTTTAAAGCCAACGGCACACCAACTACATAGATCGAGCTACTCAGCGCTCCATGGGTTCTAGCGCCAGTGATTAGAGATGGGCGGTTTTTAGACGTAGATACGTAATTTTAAACCTTCCTCGTAGGCCATGACTCCCATGCATCGAAGCATAGGGAATGCTGGGCGGAAGAATTTGGCGAGGGCAGTGCGGCCCAGTGCGGCCGTGCCACCCATTACTTAACGTGTGTGGGCCGGCAATATTTGGGCTTTATTTGGCGTTATTTGGTTTATTTGTTTATCGGCTTATCGGTTTATCGGCGTTATTTGGGCTTTAGGGCCCATTGACCATGTTGATCATATAGCTGTTTTTTTTCAACACCCCTCCTGTATTCTGATTCGAAAATGATGCATCAGAGCGAAAAAAACGGTGCCTTCAGCCGGACGAGTAGATTCCAAAGCAGATACAACGTGTGATCTTAGGTCAGTTACTAAGCTCAAGGGACGGGGCCAAGACCATTCCTGAAATTCATTACGGCTATGGGACGTTTCACCAGCCGCCGTGTGATCCAACATCGCTCACAGCAATTCAGTGTTCTGCCTCAGAACATATCATTCAATACGATTTTAAGGCTGTGGTCAGGTCACGAGGTCACCTGTAGTGATTTATTTTATATGATCTAGAGTGATCTGTTTGACTTATGGCATTCAAGGTTAATTGTAATGCTGAATTCAAATATAATGACCATTTGTATCCCTGAGAAATGGACAAAGGTGGAACACCTGCATACTATTTTCCTCCCAGATCCGTCGTTGCTGGGAATGCCAACTTCCTGGGTTTAATGTACTTTTTCCCCATTATTTCCCCTATTTCATGGACAATGTCCTGGCAAGATATAGGAAGACCCATTTTGAGTGTGTTTTAATTGTCCTCCTCCCAGTCCACACCCATCTCGCTCTCTTCAAGTATCCCCTTGACTGGTGGAAGTACCTCGATTATAGGGATCGGCCCCCTAGCTAACATATTAATGAGATTCTATGGAACATGAGCACCTATTGATAGCTGATGTGTTCCTTAGCTTGACCTTTGTTTCAATGACCTTCATTTGTCTATTTCGGTACTATCTGATATTCAACGAATGTTTACCTTTTTCATTTGGTCTATGATACAGTCGCTACGGCTATGCACTGCTACATTTCAAGTCCACAATAGGGCTCTAATTGTGGGGCTACCTGACAACAGTAAAACTTAATTGGATTCCCTTAGTTTTCTCACACATACTAAATTACTAGTCAACCCACATACTATATAATTATCTTGTGATGACTTTGTATACGTGGAAAATTGCCAGTGGGGATCTGCACTGTCATCCTAATGTTGGATGCTAATCACACCATACCTAATCCTAATGCATTCAGGCATGAGGCCAGCAATTCTATATTATGTTTTGATGCTTCCTAATCCGCTTGTAATGCAGCTTCCAACCACCATATAGGGCTGGAATAGCAGCATTCAGGTTGAATGTTCCAATGAAGGAACTGAAAACATAACCATCTGATCAAATTCACGATGCCTGCTTTATAATTATCTCGCGTTTTTTTGGTATCAGTTTGCAAACCAGCTTGCCGGGTGGTTCCGAAAATTCGAAGACACAGCTGTTTGATTATAAACTTGCTTTAAAGATAGGTGGCGGCCTCATCCTTCGCCGGACCAGGGGAGGGCCCTCGAGAGCCCCCCCCCCCCCGTCTCAGGTGTTTTCCGGGTTAGCGGTCGAATGAATACACACAGAGTCATGACATTTTCAGCACGTTCTCAAACATCTGTTTTACTTATCTCTCACAATATTAGGTAAATGACATCAAAGGGCCTGCACTAGTCAAAAACAGTAATGTTTCAAAATATTGAAAGTGTCGCCATTCGGAATAGTTCCATCACATCAACACCAAACTCAGATCATGCTGGTCTTTTATGAAGTGGAACGACATCATATCTCCAAATTTGGAAAGATCAAGGCTACTCACTCAGTTCAAGTCAAATTCATCGTCTGTTCCTCCAGACTGATTGTGAATAATTGAATTTGATGGTGATTATTATAATGCAGAAATGATTAAAAGGTTTCATTGCCGACTAAGCCAGGCGACATGACATTGGATGGCCAGCCGATGACCTGAGATGACCTGGCCTCGCGTGGTCTGACAGAATTTGACGTGTTATATGATGATATTCAAAATATGAAGACGTGCTGTATTCACTCATTACTACTTGAGATAACACGTACAGTATTTAATCGTCATTACTTTATGCAAAGAACATCCTTAAACGACTTCAGTTTTTTAACTGTTTTACCACCAATCTAAGGACTCTTCCCCGTCAAACCTAGCGATTTTCGGATAGGTAGCGTCCTTTGGAGCGCACTGCTCTTACGAATTCGCTAACCACTGTTTACGTGTTGCTACCCAGGTCGACGCCAGCGCTACGACCGCAACGTGCCGACAGCTCAGCAGAAATTTCGAAGCATCATGGTACAACCTTGCCACATTATCAGCAACTGGAGCTCGATAAGGTGATTTGTGAGGAAATCAGTAGAAACTTTCGGAGGAAATGCCCCTTATTCTTGGTGACTTTAATCTAAAAGGGTATGAAAATGTTGGTGTTGGCATGTAAACTGTTTAGGAAATGCCTTGAAGCGGACCTGTTCTTACACCAGTTTGTAACAGAACCAACTAGGCAGGGCTTATTCTTGGACCTTGTCTTCTCGAATTTAAGTGATTTAGTGAAAGGCTTGACTGTAGGAGAAACTCTGGGAAGAAGTGACCATAACATAGTGAGATTCAAGGCACCAGTAGCAGGGACAATCAAGGATAATTTGGCAAAGGTTCCAAATTTTTACAGGGCAGACTTTGACTGCACGAGAGCGGTCTTATGTGCCATAAAATGGGAAGAAGAATTATCCGATTTAAATGCCTGTGAAAAATGGGAAAAGTCCAAATCTTACTTGAGGGAAATTCAGATTAGACATGTCCCCCACAAGCAAATAGTAAGAAGGGTAGGTAAGCCAGCATGGCTTACACCAGATTTGACAAAAGCAATTAAGGCTAAGAAAGATGCATTTAGAGTATTTAAGGAAGCTTCAAATATAGTAAATCTTAGGTTGTATCAAAAAGCTAGAGATGCTGTGAAGCAGAAAACCAGAGCAGCAAAGCGAGCAAAATAATTGGATTTGGCTAGGAACTGTAATGAGAACAGTAAAAAGTTCTTTAGTTTCTACAAGCTAAGTAAAGTTTCAAGCACAATTGGTCCACTGGAAGTAAAGGGGACTATGTTGAGTGAGGATGGTGAGATGGTTGAGGAACTGAGCAAGCAGTTCCTCATGATGCCCTACTAGGCGTTTTTTAATTACTTGATGTGATGCCCTACTAGGCGTTGCAGTCCCCGGGAATCACAGAAAACGGTCTGAAAACGCTATTTCACCCATCGGCAAAACACCAGTTGTATAACTTTTTCATTTTTCGGAATTTCCGATAATACATTGAAAGCTTCTAAGGTGCCCATGGCCCCAAGTCCATATTAACCTCCAAAATTCGGTTTGGGTGAACTTAGAAGTCGAGAAAAAATAGAATATAATAGAAATTATATTACAATAGTACCTAACTAAGGTACTATTGTATAGTAGTGTCCAGTGGCGCAACCAGGATTTCAGTTCGGGGGGTCCAGGGTTGGAGAGCGGGACCCCTCGCAAGCGGGCCCCCCTCATGTTTTTAAAAAGTCTGCGGAAAACATGCACTTACTTTTGAGCGGGCCCCTATGTTTGTAAAACTACTAATGGCAATGTATGTAAAAGACAGGGCCCCAGGTTGAAGCGGGCCCTTGGTTCTAAGCGGGCTATTGGTTCAATGCGGGCCCCTGAATCAAAATGGGCCCCGGTTCGAGGCGGGCCCCAGGTAAAAGCGGGCCCCTGGTTCTAAGCGGGCTATTGGTTCAATGCGGGCCCCTGGATCAAAGTGGGCCCGGTTCGAAGCGGGCCCCTGGTTCCAGAGAGCCCCTGGTTCAAGACAGGGCCCCAGGTTGAAGCGGGCCCCTGGTTATAAGCGGGCTATTGGTTCAATCAAATTCAATTGGTTCAATCGGGCCCCTAAATCAAAATGGGCCCCGGTTCGAGCCGGCCCTGGTTAAAACGGGCCCCCAGATTTTCAGTTGGTTCAAAGGGCCCCTGATTCGAGCCACAGATCCGCTTCGCGGGCCCCTAGCCAGGGCTCTGAGTAGGGTGGCCCCCCAAACCAATTTCGCGGGCGGCCCGGAGCGGCCCCAAAAATTTGGGGGCTCCCCCTGGTTGCGCTACTGGTAGTGTCCACACGAGCAGTGTCCCAAGAACGTGAATAATGAAATCACATGATAATTGTGAAAATGATGTTTCCGGGCACAGCCTACGTGCACCATGACAGCAAAGAATGGCATGCTATATGTGTTCGACTGTACGTCCATGCAAATGATGCTCTGTAGGTGGAAAGAAAACATAATTGTACTCCTTGCTGTGATGTTAGCATGGTCGAATATGGCCAGACTGCACTGGCGTCATGTTTGATAGCATTCAGCACGCGCCGTAAGTAACTGCCAGATGTTCTGAAGTAAATTACGCCGTTACACGGTTAAAACTACGACAGTATGGTTATCGTAGCATATTTAACCCTTATTAAGGAAGCTGCGAGGGTTGCATTGCAGAGCTACAGATGTGGAAGTTGGAAAAACAAGTTCTCAGCATCTGACGTTTCTTCGTCGTTCTATCCCATCGTTGTCCTATTGTGCACTGCTTAGTGCAGCGCAATAATGTGCAATATGCAGGGAGTGTGCAAAACGTGAGTAATGAAACCACAGGAAGCAAGTGAAAATGTTCATGTTTTCGGGGGCACGCTATGTATACCGTGACAAAAACAAGTGTTTGCATTACGCTAGGGATTCGACTGTACGTCCATGTAAATGATCCCTACAGGCAGAATGAAAGCATAATTATACTTCTTGCTGTGTCGCCAGGTTGAACATGGTCAGATGTTTCGATTGCCAGACCGCCAGATGTTCCGAAGTAAAATTACGTCGTCCCCCGCAGATAAGCCTATAGATGATCCTTCGCTAATGGGTGGCCTTGGATCTGTGAAGACTATTAAGGCAAACTATAAGACTTACATCAATAAGTTTGAAATGTTTCTTAAGAAAATGCGTTTATATCCCCGTTTGTATTTCATTATTCGATCGCATTCATTTATTGTTCGATAGAAAATCGCAATATCATAGAAAGCCATGGAAAACGTACGCCTATATGATATTTCAAAGCAAAACGCGTTTCTTTATATGACAGCCACATGATACCCCTTTGTATTTCTTCCATCAAATTTATAAATTTCAATGGGCTAGGGGTCACAGGTCACGAGGTCAAGTGTCATGGGGTCACGAGATCAAACATTAAGAAGAACCTTGGGTTATTTTACGACGCATTCAACCGCTAGGTCATATAGCGTCGCCAACCTCTCACGCCGAATGGTCACGGGAGGACTCGGTAATGCCGCCGGTTGTAAGATTCGAAACCACCAGCTTGCGATCAAGAGTCCGACACTATCAACAGAGCTACCGCGGCCCACTAGGGGCGACGCCCTAGGTCGAACGTTAGAAATGTTGATATTTTATCAAGAATATGTTTTCTTTAATCATGTTTCGTCTCAAAGATGCATAATATGTCACATTTCCTCTAATCATTATCGATGAGATATCTATCACCAAAAACGACCCTGTTCCACGACTTCAAAATATTTCCGGTGTCTATAGCTCCGAAACCGTGAGTCGGATCGGGCTAAAACTTGCTTCGGCATGTTCGGAGCATAAGACTACCCTGTAAACAAATTTTCGTCCTAATACGAACTTAGTGAGAGCAAAATTTTAAAACATCTTGTCGATCTGTCGTGGAACGCACCAGATGTCACACTGGTATGAACTTCCACCCGTGTGAATGCGGAGGTGCACTTTCAGGCTCAATTTTCTCCTAAACCTCTTTTCACGGGTATTGTGTTGGTGTGGTTTTTTCACCGCTGTGGATGAAGCGGTGCCCTTTCAGGCTCGGTTTGGACGTAAATATATTGTCACAGATGTCACATTGGTATGGTTTTTCACCCGTGTGGGTACGGTAGTGTTGTTTCAGGTTTCCGTCGGACGTAAACCTTCTATGACAGGTGTCACAATGGCATAGTCCTTCACCCGTGTGGTTGGTTGGATATTGGTTTTTACGACACGTCGACCGTTGGGTCACGGTAGTCGTTGTTTCACGCCGTTTCCGTCGGACGTAAACCTTCTATGACAGGTGTCACAATGGCATAGTCCTTCACCCGTGTGGTTGTCACGGTGTTTTTTTCAGGTACCATTTGCTCGTAAACCTCTTGTCACAGATGTCACATTGGTGTGGCTTTTCACCCGTGTGGATATGGTTGTGGATTTTTAGTTCTCCGTTGGACGTAAACCTTTTATAACCGGTGTTACATTGGTATGGTCTTTCCCCCGTGTGTATGCGGCGGTGTACTTCCAGGTGCGATTTTCTCGTAAACCTCTTGTCACAGGTGTCGCATTGGTATGGCTTCTCACCCGTGTGGATACGGTTGTGTGCTTTCAGGTCTGAGTTTGACGTAAACCTTTCATGACAGGTGTCACATTGGTATGGTCTTTCACCCGAATGGTCGTAACGGTGTTTTTTTCAGGTTCGATTTGCTCGCAAACCTCTTGTCACAGGTGTCACATGGGAATGGGCTTTCACTAGTATGGATGCGGCGGTGCACTTGCAGGTCAGCGTTACACGTAAACCTCTAATGACAGGTGCCACACGGGTGTAACTTGTTATCCTGGATGATGCAGCGGTGTGCCCCCAGGGTTGTTTTGCACGCAAACCTCTTGTGACTGATTTCACATTGGTGTTGTATTTCAGTCATCTGGATGCCGTGGTGCTTTTGCAGGTCTCCTCCTTTCTGCAGGTTTCCATTCGAAGCGGACCCCATCACTTGTTCGGGAACCGCGGCGGTGCCATTCCACGGACAACCTGAAACAGAACAAAATAATACGGCTTGCTCAAGATAGACCTGCACATAGTACATGGTCACGTAGATTTGTCTTTCTATTGTGACAAAAGTGGAGGTGTGGATATATACGTACAAACACAAAACACACACACACACACATATATATATATATATATATATATATATATAATCTGTGTTTGTGTGTGTGTGTCTGTGTGTGTGTGTGATAGTCGGAATTCGAAGTTTGTTAAAACTCGACAGTTTTATCATAGATCGTCTGCAAAATGTTCCCAGCGCTTGAAAAACAGTGCTGTATCTTTGATATCCCAGCACCCGTGTCCATAAATAATGCAGCAAGTCATACTATTATATCGTGTTGATCTGTGTGGTTGGAAACGCGCAATTCCATTCTCAGGTTCTACGTATCTCAATATTTTCCAAGGCTCGAAGCCAGTACTTTTTATGTCATTGAATTGCTCAGATCATGAGTGGATTAGGAGTACAAATGAACGATTTGAACTAGCTCTGAAACTGGCTCTTAGTATTACTCCCGACCATCAACCATTAGGGACTCTTTATAACTCAGGGGGGCCCGTTCTTCTCATAGATACCCCATTGAAGTCTGTGGCATCCCAGTCCAGTCCTCTCTAGCGCTCGGGTGACCATGTTCAATCATCAGGGGTCCTTTCCAGCTGCTATGAGCCCTTCCCAGGCCTTGATAATCCGGTGATAAACTATTCGTGAAATAAGATGGAATATACAACTTTGTGAACTATCAACCGACGTCCTTCTCCCAAGAAGTATCGACATCTTTAGTCGTGGTGCGTGCTTATGAAGTCTTCGTGTTTCCTTTCTAACAGTATCTCGTTTACAAGTATCATGCTCATGCTCTCGATAAGGGATGGTGATACAACATCTTTTCGCAACACAATTTCAGGCAAACAGATGACCTATAATGTGATATAACTTACCATACCAGTTTACAACATAGGCATTTTGCTCGCTATCCTGAATATAGGTCTTCCTAAATTATGAATCTCGACACAAAGCAAATACCGATGCCGACCCTCGGCATTCCTCACCGAACGTGATAAAGAACGTCATAGGCAATCATAGGTTGTACCTTCTGCAGAAGTTGGGCAGATGCCTGAAGACGGATTCTCCACCGATAATGACACCACTTCTTGCTTAACTTTGATGTCTGGAGGATCATCTGCAGACAAGGCGACTGTTTGAAGTTCCAGTTGGTTTCAGCAATACATAAGCAAAGTGATACGAAATCTGAAACACACCTTGAAGGCGTTGACTAAAATGTAGCATGCATTTCATGTTTAGAGTCCACGAGTGCGTTTTGCCATCGGTACCATCAGCATTTTCTAAAGTCTAGTTACCATATCACAGCTACAGCGAGTAGTCTTTAATCACCCAAACCACGAAGGGCGCCGGGTCTCTGAGGCGCAGTCACAGCAAAACAACAAGAGCGTTAGATGTCTGAACAACGACGATAATGATTAGCAGAGAAGTTCCGGGGAACATTTTGTCCCGAAAAATGTATCCTTCAAGGTACCTATGTGTGCCTTCAATATCGCTGTCTGACGCGCTCCTGCCAACCCGAAGAACTCTGCGTGTTTCGCTTTTCTGAAATTTTCACCACAATCAATGGAATGTCAGTGATCGTATGCTGTACAGAACCTTCAGGATATATAATCTGATGTCATATCAGGTACCTTCAATGCCATATACTCTTACCTGGGAGTATATACATTGGTGTGCTTGAAGCTCCATTGCTGCATTCTATCGCATCACTGATGCGTCTTTCATCCCAGGAAGCTAAAAATAAAACGGAGGAAGTAGCGTGAACTATGATATCAACGACGAGCGTTTGGTATGTAGAGCAGCCATTGCTTAAGCTGCTGACATGCTCAAGTTGATCAAAAGATGACAGGTTACATTTAACAGCTTAGGTGGAACAGCAACAGACTGGGATATGTTATAAAAGGCTGAAGAAACACGGTCGCGAAGCAACACCACGGAACAGGCACACAACATGAAATTCCCGGTCTGTACGTGTAATCCATAGGCTACTAAATTAATAGTCATGTGCAATAAATACCACATATATATCTGATGTTGTCAACGATGCGAATGACATACATGGTCAAGATACTGGAGAAAAAAATCACCTAAAACTATGAATAAAAGTGAAAAATGAATAAAAGATATGACATAAAAGTGGTAAAGTTATGTACGTACGATGCCAATATCATACATGGCCTGGTTGCTGGAGGAAGTCAGGTAAAACTATTAATTAAAGGTGGAAAGGTTCCGTAGCCACACATTATGTAAGTTCACTGGCAGCATGACATGCATATTAGTGCTCACTGGCATTAATCAGCATTGCTCTATCCAAAATGTCAATGCAGCAGATTGCAATGTGGGGAAAAACTAGGTGTTAAAACATGCATTTCACACTAAACCGAAATGACTAGGACCTCCTTAATGTGCAAGCTGATTTTGTACTAAACTCAGAGCATGTTTTCGATGACGGATATGTAAGACGGTTTACAGCTTGTGGTAAACAAGCTGTAAACCATCTTACATATCCGTCATCGAAAACATGCTCTGAGTTTAGTACAAAATCAGCTTGCACATTAACCATCTACGTTATTTCCATCTACGAGACTTCCATCTGCTTTGAATGGTACGGGGTAAAAGTACAGAGCTGATTTATACACTACAGAACTCAGGAAGCTGATTTATATATGGAACTGGGGATAACATTCCACTTAGAAAAGAATGGACTTGAGACTCAAGTTAATTATAGAGCAACCTGCGGTCCGTTGTGTGCGTTTTATGTCACGCCGAGATATGCCGGAGACTTTTAAGCGAGAAAGTAGCAAACTATGACTAAAAAACAAACCCCGTGACCCGACACGAGGTCGCCCACGCTCCCTCGCCCTTTTGTCAACTGCATTGCGTCACGGTGATACAGAGCCCCTCAGCACATTACCGGTTGCTAAAGGGAACACAAAGTTGAAAGTTGACCTTGTAGTGTCGCTGACCCAGGTCGACCTAGCTTGGTCCGAGACGCGGTACCTCCCTTTAAGTGCTGCTACCAGATGAATAAGTTGTACATTCGCGGCATACCTTTTGCACCATATGTATGGTTATGTGAACTACTCACCACGGCAAATGTCCATGACATATCGCAAAGCAGTCACGATGGGGAAACAATGTTTACCAGGAAATCGCTGGAAACTTGCCCTCAGGCTTTGTACCTGTCAGTGCATGTATTACCCTTGAATGCTGTGGGCCGGGTAAACATTCGGAGGTCCAAAAGTCTTAAGTTGATGCCGTTGAGGAACGAACAGTGCACTGACCATTAAGTGGCCAAACGTACTAGGTGCGAATGAGGGGATTTAACAGGGAATTAATTCCGGGTTCGTCCGTTACTTAATGTAAAAGCTAGCCGGCAAGACAGGACAGGACGAACCCGACTACCGTCTGTGACGGAAAAACGTGAGACGATTTACGCATTTTAGCGAGGAGACTGTTTGCAAGCCGCTCTTCCACGGGCGATAGATTCCATGGACCCAAACGTGAGCAACGAACAGCCTCCACCCTCTTCTCTTCGGAGGAGACCGAGGATGGTTAATAAGAAGACGGGAAATGACGAAACACTGTTGGTTGAACCCCTGGGAAAGCGTGCCGGAAAGACTGGACATTTCACAAGGCAGCTGGATAACTTGAATAATTCCAGGCCACAAATCCTTCCGGCATGGTGATCACAGAGCGCGGAAGGGCATCCCGAGGGTGGTAAGACCCGACGGGGTCGATGGGTACGCTCGCAGGCAGCGGCACCAAATTTTGGTTCGGGATGAATCTGTGCGCACAGCTTAGGTAACAGCCAAACACGGACAGGTTGGTATTCCTTCCCCGTCTCAGTTAATCCAGTAGGCATCCTCTCGATTATGGCACAGGCAGGGGATTTGTGGGTCTCCCTATATGACCCCGGGCAGGATAGGTTAGAAAGACGATAGGGGGGCCATCCCGACCGATTTGTGGCCCAGGACCACCTGTGGGGGTGCCCGCCGATCGCAATTTCGAGCATGCAAGTCCTGGCAAGGTTTTGACTCATTTAAAGTGTAGGCATGTCGGCTATTATTACCCAAGCCCAGACATAAGAGCATCAGAAACTAACGGAATGTCGCAGCCCAGTGTCATCGAGCCTTGAAGGCAGTGACGGAAATAGCATATCATACCCAACCGACAGTGTCGAGTCAGCCGGTCACAGTTGTGGACCTAAGCACGGGTAATTAACATTTAAGTTTGGGCCAGTAAGCCCTAAGCAGCGATCAGAGAAAGTAAGACTCGCTGAATGCGCACGTGCCACTGGAAGGGAAAATATCGGGCCAACACTTTTAGTAGAGAGCGAATGTTCGGAATGGAAGATGGAAATGAATGGACTACGTGGGAGCATGCATGAAGTAGCTATGGGTAGTTAAGGACCAGTGGGAGCTGTTGGAACTCTGCGTACGCATCTAGCTGTCAGACACCATCGTTGCCAAAATTTGACCCAGGATAATTACCTCAGCCCTCAATTTGCCAGTCCGGTGACCCGTGGGGCATGCTGGTGGATGACATGGAAGGAAACGAGAGGGACTCTAGCACTTAAGAGGGCCCCGAAGCTGGACGAGGGCCGGTGACGGACGCATTTTCAACTCCAGTGTCCGCCCATTACTCTTATGAAACCCCCCGCCCCCAAGTCTCTCCAACCACGCGGTTCCTCTATTCTTCCCTGGCGCCACGACCAAGCTAGGTTCACTCACGAATGGAAGTGGTGACGTGAGAAACTTGGCCTTGCTATATAAATTTGTGTTAGGATAACGAGTTACGGGGCGCCGACAAGATGACTATACGAAGACATGATGTTATGACACGTGATGACAGCACATACTACATCGTGGACTCGCGGGTCACCGCTCTCTGTGGGCCGCACCGGCTGGGAGCCGGTCCACCGGAAACGAGATCGGCACGGGCCGGGAGAATCCGCCCGGCGCCCGTGAGCGTAGCAAACATGGCCGCCGGCCGGCGTCCGTGCGGAAACAACTGTCAAGGTCGCTTCAACGTCAACACCACCGCAATAGACGAAACCCCAATAACACAAACGCCACCGACAGCGACAAGACCAACTACTCCAAACTCAGACGACTGCAACTCAGACCAACCACTCAAGACCGAACCAACACCCCTACCAACTCTTATTACCCCCTCTCCCTTTCCCCTACCAAGACATGACAAGACAACCACTATGACCCCTTCCCAGATTTAACAAGACAACCCCTATGATCCCCTCCCAGATTTAACTAGACACCCCTACCAACTCCTATTAACCCCCCCTTCCCCTACCAAGACATGACCTGACAACCCCCATGACCCCCTCCCTCTTACCCCTTCCAGACCAGACTAACCACTCCAGAAAACCACCCCCTCCAAACCGACACCCCTACCAACCCCTCCCCATCTATTCCCCCCCCCCCACACCAACCCCGCCCCGACCTCGCCGCCCTACAGATACATGCATACCACTCGGTTAATTGTGGTCGCAAAATCTCCACTCAACTTGGGTCCTTGAACAACACAAATGTAATTCCTTAGACAACTTGTTCCTAGCATCAAATAACATGAGCAGCTTGATGGAGCAAGATTATGAGGAAAACAAAAGGGAAAGCTGGGGTATTCAGAATTCATACCATTCTCAGAAGGTTGGCAGAGATAGTTTGAGGACAACTCTTCCTCTGACAAATGCACCACCTCTTCTTTGATTTTGATGTCGGGTGGTTCATCTGCAAACAAAGCGACTGGTACAACTTGAGGATGGTAAAAGCGATTCATCAGTAATATGACGTGAAATTACTTTCAATCTCATTTACACAACATAATAGCAGCAGAAGCCAATCACAGCACACCACAGCACTGGGCCTCATCTAGCAATAATCCCATCCTCTCACTGATAGGGTTGGTGACTCCTCCTTTCATTTATGTCAACACAAATCAAAGCGCGGCACAGAACAAACACCATGGATGTGCATGCCAATCCAAACTTGATGCACCAAACACCTTTTTGGATCCATCAGTCACCCTCCTGGGCAGGGCAGATAAAAATAATAGGAAAATCCCCACACCCACAGCTGCAGCCAGGCTGTAGAACAAATATGCTCCAGGTAGAGCATTAACCATGCACAGATAAAGAGCCAATGTTCACACAGAAATATCGACCACTTATTTCACATTGTGACGCTCCTTGTTGACAGCCATTGTGAATTTCAATCTTGCCATTCAAATGAACATGGAGGGAACAATCAAAGAGAGACAGAAGAATGCCAATAAACTAAGGAGCATCCAAATACATTACAGGTCTCAGCAAAATAAATGGCACCAAATACTACACTATGGGTGTGAAGAGATAGTGTTCTGCAATTGTTCCTTTCGTGTTTTTCACACATTGGGAAATGGACAGAGGGGCGCACCGAAGGCAGCAGAGAAAACAAGGCTGGGTAGTCATGTGACCCCTGGCAGCATGTGGTCAAAATATGGCCAAGCATCTATCAGTGATAGTTGATAGGTTGAAATATTCTTATACATGTCACCACAATGCCCTACATTCAATCTCCCTCCTTATCCAGCAGAGCAATTGACATATAGAAAATCAGTAAATAAGGTCAATTATTGCAGAACTGAGGACCAATTCTGTCCTGAGTTGGAAAAACAACATTGATTAATCAGAAGATTTTTGATCAATAGAAAATCCTCCTAGTGACCCAACCAGTGGAGAGACCAGTAATTGCAGGTGATGTCACACACCAGCTGCCAGATTAGCTTGTGGTAGGATTGGATTTGTGCTTTGTAATTCTGGATGAGAAGATAAAGAGTTGGGTGGAGCTCATTATGGCAAGGATACTTTTCTTCAAACCTGACATGCAAACCTTGGGTTACATTTTCAATTGAATTGTAGGCACTTCATCAACAAGGAGTTCATTGTCAGACAGCACCATTCAACCCAATGTGCATTTTGAATAATAATTATAATCATTATATCCCCAGAAAGAGTCTACAAATAGCACTGCAAAGGAAGTTGTTGCATTCCTCATTCCGACTTCACATGGATGTATGGCATGTTACCTGGAAGTATGTACTTTGTAGTTCTTGCAGCTCCACAGCTGTCCTCATTGCAAGACTGGTTGGTAGCTTTCTTAGTCATGGAAGCTGAAAATAAAATGGGTGAGATACAGAGAGCAGATTTAGTGTCACACTAATCACCTTATAACTTTCCATGAACTCTCATCATTTTCAGTAGAATTGCAATACTATTCTTTGTGCAAGCTTCTTGTGTTTTATTATGTGCCTGTTTATCACTGTATGCCATTTGTGACAAGGACAGGGATGAAGGCAGTCACCAGTCTGGGTGCTCTTGAACATGGGAGTCACATCAGGTTCTTGGTTTCTTTTATGATGCATTCAACCATTAGGTCATATAGCGTCGCGAACCTCTCACGCTGATTGGTCGCATATGGACTCGGTAATGCAATCGTTTGTGAGATTCAAACCCATGATATTGCGATCAAGAGTCTGATGCTCTACCAAATGAACTACTGTGGCCCCCACATCAGGTCCCTAGATCTCTATTCATTTCAGGGATGCCTCCTACATGCCAGTATGATCCAGTATTTAAACGTTTTATCCAGGAATAGCTGCAAACATCCAAACAAGATGTTGAGATGGCTCTGTCCAGACAGCTGCTAGGAAACTCACTACACAATTTTGTCCCAACAAACACTACAGATGTGCTGGATAGGCACTTCAGCATACGGTGTCTGAGGATGTTGAATGCCTTGCATTACCTAGCGTTACTTGTCATTTTTCATTTGTCAAAGGAAGAAAATTTACTTTGCAACCTGATGGGAAGAGTGAATTTCCAGTTTAATGTAAGTTGAGTTTCTCAAATCTCCTTTTTTTAATGCACTGCTCATGAATGTGTTGAACATGATGTGACTAATTAATGCCTGTCCACTTGCATACTTCTCTTAGTTGGGATGTAAGATAATACAAAAATGGGCTTGGCTTCACATAACATAGCATAAAAAGTAATGTTCAAAAATCAAGCATATAATTGTGTAGCACAGCCTAACCTAACCTAGCCTAACTGGTAAATTTGTCCTAAGAGGACATTTCTATTGCTATCTTTTTGGAAGCTTGATTTGGAATGCCATGTTTATGAAGGTCACTAAGATGATGGGAACACTTATTTTCTGTGGAAATGCTTACTTGTCAGGTTGTGAGCAAGATAATGCCAGAAAGAGGTTTAGAGTTAGGTAATATAACATTACAAGAAATGTTTAAAAATAAAATAAAAATGTAGCATAGCCTAACCTAACCTAGCCTAACCTACCTTTGGAGAACAAAAATCCACAAAATAGCAATAGACAAATACTAGGCAATTTTTTATTGGAAATTCTCAAGCCTGAAATAGAAACCAAACCTCGCCTAACCTAACCTAACCTAAGCTGCTTTTGAAGAAAATAAACACAAATCTTTTTGAAATTCCTTGAAGAAAAAATGGGAAATTCTTGTATTATTGTGTAGGTAGTAACAAGAAAAGTCTCTATGTCCATTTACCTCAATAAAGCAAAAAATTGGATAAGGTTAGTTTGGGTTTCAGTTAAAATTTACTGCCAAACCTTCCACTTAAGAAAATAATTGTGCAATGGAAAGTATAAAAAAAAATCTTACAAAATTTCAAACTAAAAAACTTAACCTAGCCTAAGCTAAGCTAACAGGAAGTTTTTTTAACAAAAGAACTCAATTAAGGGAACAAGGGTGGGATTCTGAACACTTAAGGTAAAACACTGAATACATGGTATTTTAACATAAAAATGATGATGTGACCACTCATTTTCTCAGCAAATGATTACTTTTCAGTTGGCAAAGAAATAAACAATCAAAATCTTCACTACAAATATAGCACATCGCTTACAATTGCCTGCGTGTCATAGACGTGATAAAGAAGAAGTTCAACACTTCACGCACTCAATTTAATACTCTGACATCAAAAACCTTATGTTTGTGCCTTAATTCAACATTTATTTCCAAGAATTGATACTCAAACTGATGCATCCACAATGCGACCAAGGCCGGACATTCCTTGAGATGCTATTATCGTTAAGGGCAGTGTTGTAGTGCTGTAGCCTACAACACATGTGTTGTACATCCCTGAAGGTTTAGTATGTATATTTACTAAGAGGGGAAGGGTGTCTAGTAACAATATTTACTAAATTTCTGGAAGTTTAGTAGGTATTGTTACTAAAGTTGCTTATACAATGTCACATGTATTTGAGGACATCATGGCCAAAAAATTTGCTTCAGAGGATTCTGGTTTTCTGGTTAGGTTAGGTTAGGTTAGGTTAGATTATATTACGCTATGATACATTTTATATATTATGCTACATTATCTTAGTCTAGGTTAGGTTAGCTTAGATTAGGTTACTTGTACCTATGACATCATCAATGTTATCAACCTCCAATTGACTTAAAAGTAATCATTTGCTGTGAAAATGAGTGATTGCATCGTCTTCATCATGTCAGAAAGCATACTATTACATTCAAACATTTCCAAAAAATCAAAATTACCTTGATCTCCAAATTTCCCGTTTCCTTAAGCCACCTGCTCATGGAAGCCTAAAATGGTGCCCTTGAACTTTGCAAGCTCTGTGAGTCTGTACACAAAGAATAGGTCGAACTATGTGATCAGACCTTCATATTTTGGTAGAGACATGTCCATCATTCATGAATACCACCATTTTTTTTTGTTATTTATGCAGTGAACATGATGTGGGAGACATCCAAATGCAGGTACTCTGGAAACACAACATGCTCAGATACCCCCTCTTCCCCAAATGTATTTTATTAAAAAAATAACTTGCAACAAAACCCTAGCCTAAGTTAACCAAGCATGCTTGCTTGCATGTTTCCTGGAGGTAAAATGGGTAAAACCTGTTTCATTGCCACTGTATACTGCAATACCACAGACAAGTCTAATTCAACTAAACGAAACCTGGTACCATTGTGGTTTTATGATTATTTTAAAGCACAGTAATACCAAACCAGCAATTAATCTAACAAAACTTAACCGATTGTTTGCTTCATGGGCATAATGCTTCATGGGCATCTTGCGAATACTAAATACCCTAATGTACCTACCTACCTAGGTACTATACATAAAATATGGTATATTTCAAGTTCAAGGTAAAATGTGCCTTTTTGGGATTTTTATATTTTCATATGGGGTATTTGAACATGGAAATGATGATGTGACTACTCATTTTCTCTGCAAATCATTACTTTTTAGTTGGCAAAGAAATACACAAGCAAAGTCTTCACTCTACAAATGTAGCATATTGCATATACTGGTTTTCTGGTTAGGTTAGGTTAGGTTAGGTTAGGTTATGTTATGTTAGGCTAGGTTAGGTTCTGTTAGGCTAGGTTAGGTTATGTTAGGCTAGGTTAGGTTAAGTTAGGTTAGGTTTGAGGCTTTCTTTACCTTTCGGCCGACACATACTGCCAACGTTAGTGATTTGTAAAGAGGCATACAGTGACATCACAGGAGTCCGGGAAGTGACGTCACCGGAGTTGGGTCTTGATGTTAGGTTAGGTTAGGTTGGGTTAGGTTAGGTTAGGTTAATTTAGGTTAGGCTAGGTTAGGTTATGTTAGTGCCCATCATCGACACCCGACTCCTGTGACGTCACTTCCTCTGACTCCTGTGACGTCCCTGTACACCTCTTTACAAATCACTAACCTTGGCAGTATATGTTCGACCGAAAGGTAAAGATTACCAGGTTTGATTATATTATGTTATGCTATGATACATTTTATATATTATGCTGAAAATGAGTGACCGCATCGTCTTCATCATGTCAGAAAGCATACCATTACAAAAAAAAATCCTAAAAATCACATTTTACTTTGATCTTGATATTTAATACATATAAAATACACAAAAACAGAACAAAAAAGCAAACCAATGGACGGAGCTAGCTACAGGGAGGGTGGAAGTCAGGGGACAAAGAGAATGCCTAGCGTTTCGTTAGCTAGCATTTTTGATCGAGGAAAGGTCATATGTAGGTGCCCACTGACTCGAGATCATTACACAAAATAACCGGTAATCTGCCAGAACTGTTTCAGGTTTCAATGTCACCGAAACTGACGCACTTATTGCATGTAAACAAAATAGGTTGTTACGGAGACTAGCTCTGACGTCATGAACGATTGTAGAAGAGATGCAAATTTAATTCTATATTTTTTAAAATATACTTACGGTAGGTTAGGTTAGAGCTAAGTGAACTGGGGACATGGGAAAATGTGAAGGTAATAGGGGGCAGATCATGTGGATGAAGGAGGCTGTGCGTAGAGGACCGTGAGGCAGTTGACAGCGAATGGAGGACGGAGGGAGTGGGCAGGGGACATGGGAACATGTTAGGAGTACAGAAGGCAGTGAGCGGAGGAATAGGGAATGGGTAGTTTTCCCTAAAAAAGTTTGTGTTTCAAAATCGTACTTAGAATTGAGAGTGGCTGTGTCGCAAGAAACCTCCGGAGATTCAATATTTAAAGTAAACTTATCGTCGCTTTTCCAAATTTCTCATCAGATGGTTGATGCCTGTGCGTCCGTCTGTGTGCATCCTCCACTTCGGCACATGCTGTGCCGAAACTGCTGGGAGGATTACGTTCAAATTTTCACACGTGATGCGATGATTCTGCAGACAGACTATGCTACTATGCTACTATGCTAACTGACAGACGGTGGTTTCCGTTTCCGCGGGTCACGGGCACGTGCCACGTGCCGTCAACTGGGGTCATGTCGACATCAGGTACGCTGGGTCGCAGCACATACCACAAGTCGTACGAATATCAAACACGCGCCCGATAGGGCACTACGTGCTTTTGTGGTCGGTGGCCGGGAGCGCTGTACCGTGTGACCATCAGGTACGTGCATCAGTTTTGAGTTAGGCAACTCCGACCACTGGTCCATGTACACACACATACACACACACACACACATATATATATATATATATATATATATATATATATATATATGTATATATATATATATGGGAAATTCTGGCATTAATGTGTAGGTAGTAACAAGAAATGTGTACACGTTAATTTTCTTCAATAAAGCAAAAAATTGGGTTAGGTTAGTTTAGGTT
Organism: Ashinkailepas kermadecensis; assembly: GCA_034440615.1. Classification (NCBI taxonomy): domain Eukaryota; kingdom Metazoa; phylum Arthropoda; class Thecostraca; family Neolepadidae; genus Ashinkailepas; species Ashinkailepas kermadecensis. The sequence goes on from JAOTOM010002170.1 coordinate 83,335, forward strand.
TAAGTTGGAATTTTTTTTATCAGATTTTCTTCCTCCCCCACCGATAAAAAGCACTTGAACAGAAAATATATGGTCCTGCCATCTTAATCACCTTCGTGAACATGATATTCCGAAGAAAAAAAAACCAAAATATATAAAAACACCTTTTAAGGCATATTTACTGCCTAAGCTTCCACTGAAGACATTTTTTTCAATGGGAAGTTTAAAAAAGAACATTTTTTTCTGTTACAAAGTGTCAAACTAAAAACCTAACTTTGCCTAACGTAAGCTATCAGGAAGTTTATCAACAAAGGAACTCGATATTTTTGTATTTTATTAACACAAAATAACTTTCAACAAAACCCTAGCCTAAGCCTAAGTTAACCAAACCATGCTTGCTTGCATGCTCCATGAAGGTAAAATGGATAAAACCCGTTTCATTGCTACCCTAGACTGCAATAATACCACAGAAAAGGCTAACCCGGGAGCGCGATGCCGTGTGATCATCAGGCGTGTGCATCAGTTTTAGTTAGGCAACTCAGACCAATATATATATATATATATATATATATATATATATATATATATATATATATATATATATATATATATATATATATATATATATATATGTATATATATATATACATATATTCATTTTCATCGAGTATTATGCCGGAATACGATCTTAATTACCCCCTCCCGAATGATGTCATGGATTTTTTTTATCCCACCAGTCAGGCCCACCATGAATGGCGCCGTCAACCCATTGATCCCCGGTCCTTGACAAGGAGAAACGCCCAGCCCCGCCCACGGCACGAGTGGAAGGAATTACACAGAGTTACTAGACTGCGGCAGGTAGGGGTTGGACAGAAATAATACTCGTTTTACATACTCCAGCAGGCAAATGCTTAACATTCTCATGGCAAGTCACCGGAATGTGACGGTTTGCTTCAGACTGATTTGTTTCAGATTGCCAGAAATAAATACTTCGCACGTATTCGTCCACATACTTTTCCCAGGCCGCATTGACCTTACGTGTTTACACATGCTGTTCAGACAAAGTGAGGGAGTGTTGCGAGCGAACTCATTGATGCAAATGCTAAAACCCGCTTGTTTTTGATTGCTTGGATTTTGAGGATATCTTGAATTCTGCCGTCATATTCATTGCCGTCTTGCCGAGGATATCTTGAATTCTGCCGTATTCCCGTCATAAAATATTGGTCATATTCCGTGGACAATTGCCCTTGACAATACAGTATCAAATATGGGATATATGCATATCAGCAGGTGTGCACGTACCCGGAGACAAGTTACCTTTCTTAATATCACACAATAAGCACGAAACGAAAAGGAAATCCACGTTCACCTAGCCCCAAAGTGGTCAACTTCTCAAACACATCATCTTTTCAAATCAAGCACGTTAAGTTTCTGTCGCATATGTGGCACTATATCATCAATTGCCAGGAAACCGCCAGTTTTGGAATATTCTACTATAGGATTTTATAATCCGCCAGATATCCATCATATTCTAGTAGAATATCGCATATTCTAGCATATGACGTCACCAAGGCCCAGATACTAGACCTGAGAAGCTACTAAACTTGGGTGTACCCGTTCTTTGTATAATTTGGGTTTAACTTTCAAGTGCACTTGATACGGACACCATATTGTCACACTTTTCACCGTCCACAAAGAACACATCAGTGTGACCTCAACTTCAGTAAAGAGTCACACATAAGAACTTCACATTATATATGCAGTGTCCCAACACTGTCCGCTCCACTGTCTCATTCTGTGCAATGTATGCTGGTATTACCGGAGGCCTGGTTCCCGATCTGGGTATGTTTCTATGTGTCTTGCCCACAAATCTTAATATTACTAAGATATTGTTATTGTGGTTTAGGGGCGCATCGACTGCACTGGTCATATAGCTTACTAAGATATTGATAGTTCGCCGAGACGTTGGTGTATGGGTGGGCTCCTAGATGGTAAGGTAGCTTTGTTTGTCGATACATGAGCAACGGAGAAACGTGGCTGTGAACTCTTGCACAGTTAGAGCGAAATGAGGTTGTGATCGGGGGGGTCCAATATCGTTTGGCAACCGGTGACGTCACATGGGCTGGACAACTGCTCAGTCCCGCAGGCGCTCCAGCCAAACTTCCGTGTTTTCAACACGTCATTTCCGACCTTAAATACCGTCAAAAAGGGACAAAATCGGGTTCATTTGAAAGCTTAAAGAATCTTGTCCGCGAATATGAGTCTTATTTTTCCCTAACACTACGACTTTTTGCTTGGATCCGCGCTGACTGCATTCATGTCGAGCGCCGCAGGAATCGCGCGGTGCCACGGGTAGTAGCAGCATGATGAGACAGGCCAACTGAAGATCACGGCTGGCAAGGAGGGGTAGGAGCAAGTAAGAGATGACTGTTGCAACATAATTCCTCTCCACTCGGTGCAAGAGTGTAAACAAGGGTGGGGGCACCGGGGGCATGTGCCTCCCATGGGAATGTGGTACCCCTCCGGCCAGGAAAAGGCGCCAACATTACATTTAGGCAACCGGCAGAGGTACCGATACCGGTTGGAATGTCACGCCCTTATCACTCATGTGCAGATACGGAACCTGCAGCTGGTTTTCAGGATCGTTTTCATTTTTCATTCATATGCGCCTAGACCAGAGCTGTTCTTTGATATAATTTTGAGGAACAAATGCCCCCTCAGTGTTGGCTCTGTCCCCCAATAATTTAGACTTTTAACATTGGGTACCATAGAACATGCGTCCTATCGATGTCGGGCTTCCCATTCATTTCATGTATTTTGGACGCAATAATCCATAGTGTAATAATCAATAATATATTTATATGATATATATATATATATATATATATATATATATATATATATATATATATATATATATATATATATATATATGTATATATATATATATATATATATATACCTATTTATATATATATATATATATATGTATATATATAGATATAGATATATATATATATATATATATATATATATATATATATATATATATATATATATATATATATATATGTATATATATATATATATATATATATATATATATATATATATATATATATATATATATATATATATATATATATATATATATATATATATATATATATATATATATATATATATATATATATATATATATATATATATATATATATATATATATCTAAATATATATATATATATATATATATATATATATATATATATATATATATATATATATATATATATATATATATATATACACATATATATATATATATATATATATATATATATATATATATATATATCTATATATATATATATATATATATATATATATATATATATATATATATGCCGGCCATTTCGGAAGCATTTAAACAGGAGGGAGAGGGTTGAAATCCACTGAATTTGGAACGGTGGTGATAGGTTTGGCACCTTGCAGCGCCAAACTAAGTTATTCCTACTCATCATAGCATAAAATAATAATGGGTACTTATGAAAAATACTGGTCCAAAGCCGGCGACCATTTGTATGAGTGTTGCTTGAGCCACCTCGAAATCCGTTTGCCCCCACATGCAAATACTAGGTACGCCACTGTCCACGCTACTCTATCTGGGATATGTGAACTTTGAGCCTTAATCACTGAAAGGGGCTTAGACCTCCAATGTAAAATCCAGCCTATGAAATATAGGTGTTTCTGTTATTGGGGAGGGGAAGGTGGTGTGAACAGTAGGAGCAGTTCCTGCCAGAACCTCAAAACACTGCAGCTTAAAGCTGTGTTTTTTGTTTGTTTTTCAAGCAAACATTTGGAGACATCTGGATACAAAGCTTGACTTTTCCCCTGCACCAGCCTTGAAGGCCTGTCGATAGCACTGACAATGAGTGTATCCCAGAGTAAGGCCACAAGGTGACCAACCCCCTCCTTGAACTGATGAAACTTCAATTGAAATTGACCTGAAATTGAATATCCAGTGCACTGAATCTTATAATATTGGTATGAATACACACGGACATGTTTCAGACATCCACCCCATTTTAGATTACTAGAAGATCACACATATAATTAATGCCGTTCTCCAACATTACTACCGGGTATTCCTACGAACTCCTGAAATTATTTGTCATCTTAGAAAAAAAATGCACCCTACTTGTCATGAAAAGAGATGGCTTAGTGCTTCATTCACCTTTTTAGGCATGCATGGCCACAAATCCTCTTCTTAATAGCATCTTTTGCACTGCAGTTGGTCCAATTTTTATCCCAAGTGCACTCAGTGTGCCTTTTCCATTAGGGATCATGGGTCTCTGTGAACCAGCTGATGCACACAGTGCACCTCAAGTTACTAAGATTTACAGTCTAGGATGTGACCATACAGAAGGAATGCTCCAATGCATATGCACTCCGTTAAGAAAATCGCATTAATTATGCATGGTAATTTGCAAGCAAATTGAGTTGACAAAAGCATCATAGTTGGAAATGAGGATATTTCCATCAAAAGGTTAGGATAGGCTAGGTTAGGCTATGATGCATTTTCAAACATTATTTGTATGCTATGCTACCTAAATGAAAGCCTATTTTTGGTGTTATTTTGCTCACAACCTGAAAGTGAGCATTTGCACAGAAAATGAGTGATCCATCATCTTAGTCACCTTTATAAACATTGCATTGGAATTATAAATTCCAAGGATTCATAAAACACATTAAAGCATAAATTTACCGGTAATCCTAGGTTCATATTTGGCAAATCCAGCCATGGTTTCAATTTCAATTCGTGAAATTTTAAGGGTTATGAACGATAACAGGTTGAGGGCTGTTGTATCCTATGAATTGAGGAAAATCCGCACCAAACTTAAGAGAATGTTCAATAACCTAGTAATCCAAAGAACCAACCAAAGAATATTCATCAGACTCATATTCCAATTTCCCATGCCAACAATCAGAAACACCGTATGCCCAACCACAACAACACTCGGATGTCTTTGCTGCGCCAGAGATGAATCTTAGCCAGGTTTTAAAACGTATTTGGAATGTTTACGTGACGTCATCGTAGATACCAAAATACTGGTAGATTCTACTAGAAATCTCGCATATTCCTGGCTACGTCACTAGGGCTGGAACTAGAAAAACTACTAGATTCCGTTGTACCCTTTAGTATTAGTACCCAGGTTGTGATCGCCTGCCTCACCGCCTCGCCGCTCCACCGCACCAATGAAGCCTTTGTGACCTCGAACGCTCGTGGGCCGCCGCCCGGTCGGTCGATTAGGCGGCACCCCTGCAGTTTCTGTATTTACTAACGGATGTCGATTTCGTGTTGCACAGGACGCGCTTATCGATATTTTACAAAGTCACAAGATTGCATTACAATATAGGCGTCGGTTTTTGAAATGTCGAGAAAAAAAACAAGAGAGGTAGGCAGATTCAGCTCCTCCGGTGCGCGTGTTAAGCAGCCACATCAGACACCTACATCAATCCTGTGTACTTTGCCCCCACCACCGATAATTTGCATGAAATAACACCTATGTACTGAAGACCACTGGCGAGGGTGCTGCCACCATGCGACTGAATTGCATAAAATGACGTTTCCGCTACATTGCGTCACGAATCGTAATTAAGCTGATGACCTTACATTCCTATATCATAAACTATTGGTGTCATATATCAACACCATTTGCATCACCTACGGCTTGCAAAAAATATGTGCGTTATCACTCGTGAAATGTAATACAGAGACAACACGATTTCCTGCGTGCTCCTGAACAATGCGTGTAGTGTATTAAACGCTACAATCAGAACTCGGGGAAGAACAGTTTCCTCGACTGAAACGTTGGCAGTGTCTGACAGGGGCATGGCTAAGGGGCGGTGAGGGTGTTGGCCCGCTCCTTGGGATCCCGCTGGGGGACGAGCAGTCTAGGGGTAAGTTGCCTGTCCCACAATCGGAAGGTTGTGGGTTCGAGTCTCACCTGTCGCAACTCTTCGCCCGCGGCCAATCGGGGTGAGAGGTTGGCGACGCTACATGACTCAACGGTCGGCGTGTCGTGAAACCAATAGCCAACGAACCATGGGCTCCGGCTGGCTCCCGGCGCTGCGCTGAGACGCGCCAGGGACTCGATGGGCGTGCTTCGGCTTGGCGCCTGGGTGGGCTCCTGCAATGTGCGGGGCCAGAAGGTCCTGGTGGACTTGGTGCCGAGGACTCGTCTGATGACCGACGTAGATGGCGCAGTGACGGCGTTCAGCAAAGCGGTGGCTGGGTGCATTACATGATCCACCAGCCTAAGCCGCACATCATGCTCTTCACGAGTCATTAGTCATGATAACGAAGTCCGTCCGTACAAACGCTCGTAGAAGTAGAAGTAGAGATCGCGTGCCTCCACGCTCACGAGCGACAACAGCAAGCACAAGAAGCTGAAGAAGCACAAGAAGCAAGAAGACAAGAAGAGCAAGAAGCAAGAGGGCAATAAAGAAGAGAGGCAAGCAGCAAGAGCTCCAGGCACCCCCTCGAACGCACCTGCGACTTGAGAAGGAAATCCACCGACGCAAAATCCCACAGGTTCCGCTGTCAACGTTGGCATCAATGTTTTCATGACATCGCGACGGCAGCTCATAGTTTATCGTCTGAACTTTTCTTGCTTCTCTTGTACCGGCCCCCGTATCGTTCCTATCGTGTCCCGTATCGTGTCCCGTTATTTCCCTTCTTAAGTGAAAACCAGTAAGTCTCTCACTGTCCAAAGCTTTCATCTCTACCTTTCCTACCAATTCGAGTATTCCTTCACCAAAACCAGCAGTGGGAAAAGTGGTGGTGATGGCGACGGAATTGCCAGTGGCGGCGAGCTGACAATGTAAGCTAGTAAGCTTGTAAACGGCTTTGACATGGCAATTTGAGTGTGGCAGCAAAGACTGGGTGATGAACTGAACTCCAGTAGGCGGTTGGTATTCCTGTCAATTGATGGCGCCACCAGCGCATGGCTCCCGTGTCCAAGGACTTGACAGTGGTTGACCGCACTAACTCGTGATGAATATCTTAAAAAATAGCATCAGTTGACTCCGGGGCAACAAGCTCAGGGACAGGAACAGGAGGGTGTGACAGGGGGGTCGTTTTAAGGGTCACTTTGTTGGGGTGGAGGGAAAGTGCCCCTTTAATATTGGCTTGCCCCACCCCCCATGATTTCAGCTTTTAACATGAGGCCACATGCAGTGTGCCCTCCTCCCCCGACATTCATTTTCAGAAACCAACAGCTATCGGCTGTGATGCATGTAGGCGGGAATAAACTAGAACTATGCGTGTTCAGTGCGTTGGGAAGTTCTCTTAAACTCACGATTTCATACTTGGTGAGGTGCGGCACCGCTAGACATGATTGAATCGGTCTCGAAGACCTCATCCTTTGTATTTAGTCGTTTTGTCACACTTTGACGGGGAAGATGATTGCAAAATCGAATATTCCATAAAATCAGAGGATACGTAGCGTACGTCAACCAGACATGAAAAAATAACTAAATTCTTACTTACGCATGCCGTCCGGCGCGTACGCCATGACAGTTGGTGTGGGCAATCTACCGCACGGTATATACTCCTCGACGCGTTTCGAGACGAGTCGCCTTTGATCCAGTAACGCAGCGAAAATGAAGCTTCCACACTCACTCCAACCGCCATCAAATTAGTTTCAAGTTCACTTGGGAAACTCTGCACCCTTTAATATTGATATCCTCTCAAAACCTTGAATTAGGTGTATTTGAGACACTCTGGTGACTCTGGGACACTGGTGACTTTGGGACGCTCAGGTGACTTGGGACACTACATTTGGGGCCGGCTCCCCTTCCCAGACCCTGAGTTAGGGGCCTTTGGCATACTTTGCCACCATTCACGAACGCACGCACTGCCGTTATAAAATGAGGCGACTTCTGCCAGCGCAACATTGCGCCACCTAACAGCTGCGTCTCGACACGGTTCCGCTCCATGGCGGCGGTTTTCTCGGATGAAATCTGGGTTCAAAGCTGGCTTACTCGGTGGCGAGTTCCTCGATAATCGCTGCATTGATCGATATGCAGCCAGGATAACAATGGCGCGGACTCCATCTGCCGATCGCTGTCGAAACCCTTTTAACACGAGTAGCTACTGAAGGTGGACGACGAAATAATATATTTGCGAATACTAATCTTCACATACGCGTCAGGAAGGCACACCAAAGAACCTTCCGAGGTGTTGGCTTGTATTGTGCATTACACGAAATCAGTGCTGACATAAACATTCGTTACAACATCGATTAGGGTATGCCAGTGCGATGGTAGTTCTCGACTTGCATGTGCAAACAGTTTCTGCAAGAGTCACTACATTAGAACCGTTGGGCACCGTCTTGGCGATGAATGTCGCGTTACAGGCCACTCCAACATCCCACACGTCCAACAGACACAACTAACTGCAAGATGGGTAAACCCTCGTAAGAGGAGATAACGTGCGAGATTGACGCACACGTGGATGGCCTGTGGCAACTGTCACAGTGATGATGTTCCATCTGCAGTGTACACGATGATGATCAACTGCGTACCAGGAACATCAGACTCTCCATACACACCAGAACACTACAGGCGTCACCCGTCGATGCCACCATTCTGTGACAGTTCTGTTTGGCAACTAAATCATGGCAGACGCAACAACACTACGGTTCGTTGTCAGCGTGAGTAAGACATTGCTGTGATGCGACAATGCGATATGCGACATGCGAGGAAAACGCTTAGGACACAAGTCTCAACGGCATTGTTTGCCGTGCTTAAGCACATCACTGTACCTTGCTAGGCCGGGTTTATACGGTAAAGATGGCGCGCAACTATCATACTGATGTGATCATTCACGCGTGTAGAAAAGGTGGTGTCTTTACAGATCTCCTTTGCAACAACCCATCTGGTCACAGATGTTACATAGGTATCATCTTGCACCAGGGTGGTTACGGTGGTGTGAGAACAGATTTTGGGAAACCCTCTTCACAAATATCACATTAGTATGACCTTTCGCCCGTGTGGATGACGCGGTGATCTTTCAGGTGCGATTTACACATAAAGCTCTTGTCACAGGTGATGCGTTTCACGACAAATCGACCAATGTACTTCACCCAATAAATTTTGATTCACACCAAAATTTGCTCAAAGGGTAGCCTACGGCTGTGCCGATATGAACGCAATTCGACCAATCGTTTACTAGCCATACCCTACGGCATTATTTTCAGGTCAAATAACATGGGTTTGTTTGATGATGGATCTCATGAATAAGAAGCCGAAAATGTGGCAAAAGAAATACAATTCCGAAAAAAGATCAACTGAAACATTCCCGCAATAAAATATCAATATTTCTTACAATTGACCTCGTGACCTTACAATTGACCTCGTGACCTCATGACCTGTGACCCATCAAGTGATAAATTTGACGGCGGAAATAAAAGTGGGTATGATTTCGCTGACGATACAAAACAAGCGTTCTCCTT